>UESW01005103.1:170015-256478 GCA_900491605.1 Calamus simplicifolius | reverse complement strand
ACCCTTACGAGCTGCTGATTGCTCGCAAGGGTTGATGCCAGACCCAACCCATCGACAGTAATGGTGGGGCGCCCCCTCTCCGAATACAGCAAACCGTTGAGGGATACACGCAACTCTTCCGAGGATCGCCCTTGAGAGGCCATGATTTGACACTATTTCACGACCTGAGCCGAGGGATGAGTAAGACCGCACCCCTCGGTCATATTTATACTTGTCAGGCAGGTATCTCAATCGGTCACGCCGTAGCTACCGACCTATGAGAACTTTCCGCGTGTCGTCACCTTAATGACTGCAGAATCCGAGGTACCATACCCCATCCCGAGTGAGATCGGTAAGTGCTGACTGACTGATCGGAAATCTCCCCGAACAGAATACTTTCCGATCTGCCGCCCCCCATAATAAATGCTCCCAGCACTTCCCTAAGCTCCTTTTTTGGGAAGCGCAGAGGAAAGAAATCCAGCATCTGGCCAATGACTTGTCCCCTCGGGAAGGGTAACGTCATAAATAAAGGAGCGTGACAACATACTACTCGTTCCGCCCATGTGCTCCCTCACCAAGCGTCATAGAGACCTTACACTATGGCTCATAGTGACAGCTAAGTCATTTCTCCGAGCCCTGAATCTCCGAACCTTGGCAGGGCCAAGTAAAACATTCTCCGAACCTCGGCTGGGCCGAGCAACAAGTTCTCCGAACCTTGGCAGGGCCAAGTAAAATTTCTCCGAACCTCGGCTGGGCCGAGCTACAAATTCTCCGAACCTTGGCAGGGCCAAGTAAAAATTTCTCCGAACCTCGGCTGGGCCGAGCTACAAATTCTCCGAACCTTGGCAGGGCCAAGTAAAACATTCTCCGAACCTCGGCTGGGCCGAGTAATAAATTCTCCAAACCTTGGTAGGGCCAAGTAAAACACTTCTCCGAACCTCAGTTAGGCCGAGCTACAAGTTCTCTGAACTTCGGCAAAGCCAACCTGCAAAAATGTGAACTCCGATAAGGACGAAGCACAAAATACCAAACTTCGGACCGAAGTAAGGAACGTATTCCGCCGAGCGATCTCCAAATCGCCGCTTGCGAACCTCGACTAGTTCGGATAGCGCGGAATCTTCGCCTAAGAACAAGCGAGGCACCCATGCCCAACAGCAACAATAAACTTGGGCTCAGAAGAAATAGAGATTGAGAAACAGAATGAAACTCTCTTTAATTCATTGCCAAGATAGGTTACAAATGCCTGAAAGGCTTTACAAGAGCATTGAAATGCACAAAATAAAGACAAATACAAAACTCGGGCAACTGCTCCAAAGCAGACCTGGCAACTGTGATGCTCCGGCATCCGATCGCCGAACCAGATAAGCCGCATCCAGTCAGCTCGGGCCGATAATAGCCGGGCGACATGGACCAATAGTTACGGCCGGCTTCATTGAATAATGATATCTCGGTGACCCAACCGAGATATCAGGATGGCCATCCCAGACCACCCAACCGAGGGACCTCCCGACGAGCAGGTAGGAAGCCAGCGAACCCTGGCAGCGGAGCGCTCTCCCAAACGAGTGTGCGCCGCCCTACCTTGCCATGGCTCAAGGGCAAGGCATCGGCGGGCGGCACATTTCACCCCCTCCCCATGTGGTGAAAGATTCCCCAGGCAGGCGAGCCCAGGAATCCAAATCAGGGGAGGAGGAGAAGTTCACACAAGCCATGGGGAGCCCGCGTGCACTCCCTACCATGCGTCTTCGGAGGGGAACCACAAAGGTCACACGGGAAGAGTATGTGTGCGCTCTCCGTGTGATCTCTGCGCCCTCTGTGTGCGCTCTCCATATGATCTCCGGGGCTCATCCCCTAAGGGCGAGCCATGCTTCGACAGCTCCTTCATCGCCCCAACTATCTGGAGGCAAAAAGCTTGCAAGGGAAAAGCTCAGTCCTCCCACTTCGCAGCAGCAGAAAAACGAGCATGATGAAAGCTCTGGTGGAAAAGAAACTTTTGGGGATGACTCGACACTACCCCACTTTCCCTTTTTATAGGCCAAAAATGGACCGGGAGCAATCGCCAAGGCTATAAGCCCCGAGATTCGGACACCTAGCCCATACCTCCACGTGGCCTCCCAGGATGAAAGCGGCGCCCCAATGCGCGCCAAAGCCCACCGCCTGAGTTATGACGTATGCGGAGATTTCCTCTTGATCCCGAATCGCGATCATTAAATACAGAGGATCGTGCCAGCGTTACGGAAGCTGGCGGGTTCAGGAGATCGTCCTACGAAAATAATGTTCTTCAATGGTAAACAGCTGCGTGCGCCGTACGTCAAAACGGCCCACATGGGAAAGGAGCACCTTCCGAAAAGCACCAGAACAGCTTTTCTCAACTTACAGCGCCGTATCATCGATTTCGGTGAAATAAAAACCGATTTCCCTGTAGAGTGCAGAGCGCTGGCAGAACTGCAAAAAAGCACAAAACGATCGTCCGCCGATCACTCCCTGACAAAGTTGGTCGCTCGGGAAACTTGTGCGATAAGATCGGGCATCTCAAAGCAAGAATGAGCGCGGAGACTACGCAAACTTTTCTTTCTCCCAACGAAAGATGAAGTGACCTACTTTGCCCGTCGACCCCGGCCAACCTGCTTTGCCCGTCGGCCCTAGCCGACCTACCTTGCCTGTCGGCCCTAGCCGATCTACTTTGTCGTCGGCCCTAGCCGATCTATTCCGTCTGTCAGCCCAAGCCGACCTGTCCTGTCCATCGGCCTCAACCAACTGGTTTCATTTCTCAAGTTTTAATCAGACACAAGCTGAACCAGATCGTCTATCGGTTTGCCAGTCAGGGCTATAGCCCCGACTTGGGCCAAGTCTATGCATCTCCTTGATCCCGAAATAAAGATGACCTAAAAACGCCGATGGGCCGTAAGTCGATTGCGATTGAAGCAAAATTTGGAGCAAAGAGCTATCCAAAGAGAAACACTCAAATAGAAATGGAAAATTCATTCATCGGGAGATATCAACCAAATTTTTAGAAAGCAAAACATGAAGATGGCTCTTAGAGGCCGGGAACCACATCAGTCTTGGAGGAGTCATCAGTTACATCCACAGAGGTGTGACTAGATTCACCTTTTTCTAGAACCTTTGCCCCTTCAGCGGCAGTTAACGATCGTTCCTCGGAGCTGCGGCTTCGCTGGGACCTGGGGCGGCACCAGGATCACTATCGGAGACGTCGACATACTCATCCTCTCCTTCTCCTTCGGACTCACCATCATCAGGAGCGTCATTATCCAGAAAAGAGAGATCCCATTCTGGGTGTCACTGGATATCTTATCTTTACATTCTTCCATCCCAAGTTGGAAGGCGTCAACGCCGATAGCGTCCTGCTTCCCCTTGAGTATTGCGAGCTGCATCTTAGCCTCAGCCGCCTGCTTCTCAGCCTCCGCAACTTGAGCCCGCAAGATAATGTTTTGCTCCTCAGACTCGCCGGCCCGCGTCTCGAGTTCCAAGCTCTTGTTGCTGTTGAACACGAGCTCACCTTGGAGAGCCCGAATCTCCAACTCTAGCTTCGCCATCTGAAAAAGCCAAAGTCAATCGACATCACAAGAGACCAGTAGAAGAAACTAAAAGGGGGAAAAATGAGATCGTACCTCCTCCTCTCGTCTGGCCAACCTCTTGGCCAGCTCCTCAGCCTCACCCCTGGCTCTCGTTCTGTCAGCCCCAATCAGATCAACCCTCTCCTGCAGGGTATTGATCCTTAACTGCTTGGCCCCGGCCTCCTCCTGGGCTTGGGATAGCTCGTTGCTCACCCGAGCCATCATCCCTTGCTGCCATTTAGTGCCCTCCCTCAAGTGAGCAATTTCGCCATCACGCCGCTTCAATTTCTCCTCCATTTCGTCGAGCATTCTAGTCAGATGCCTTCTCTCATCGGTAGCTTCCCTTCCCAGCCGACCCAGGCTCTCACCATGTTCCCGCCGTATCGCCGCCACCTCCGCGGAATGTTTCGACTCAATTCTAGCCAGCTCCAAGCACGCGTTGTCGTTCTTTGCCAGGAGTTCCTGCAACTCCTCCACTCTACGCTTTTGCTTGGACACTTCGGCCAAGGCGACCTGGTGTGCCGCCCTTATCCCCTCCAAACTTCTCTCACTGATAGCCATGAGTTCCTCGAACTTCTCAGACACCTTCAGTCATGATTGGAGCTCGGCGTTGTCTTTCCTGGCCTGAATGCTGGCCCCCGTCGCCAAACTTAAACGCCAGCATATCGCCCGAGAAAGCAGGACACTCTGCAGGACAAAAGATGAGTCATCTTCATGGGGAAAATTATAAAGCATCCGCTGCCAAAGAACAATAACTCACTCGCGAGGCATAGGCCCGAGTCATCCTCATCAGGGTCGTATTGTCGATATCGGAAAGGAGATGGACACTTTCAGCCACGCCTTGCTGACCGAACGCAGCATCAACCAGCTCCAAATATGCAAACTTATCCGCCGAAGGATCTGCACCCGGATACAAGGCCGACCTCATTAAGGCGGAAAACGCCTCCTCAACACCAGCGCTCGAACTGCTGGGTTGACCATCCCCGCCTGAGGGGCCAACCTGGGCGACCTCCGTCTGAGAGGCCCCCAACTTCCCAGCCTCTTCTATCAAGGCCCTGGCTTGGACTTCTTCGGATAATTCGGCTAGCCCAAGCGCCAGCCTCCCCAAAATCTTTTTCGAGGGAGCTCCCAATGCGGGACTCCCACCTCGCTGCGTCCCCTCTTTCGATGCACCTTTCCCGGTCGCCACCATCTGCGTCTCCACCACAGGCTCCCCTAAGGCCCCAGTCTGGCCTATTTCTTGCGCCTCCCCTGCAAGCTCCGCAGGCTCCACCGAAGCCTCTATCTGGCCGCTTCTTGAACTACCTCGTGCGACCCGGCTTCACTGCTACCAGACTCCCCTGCAGAGAGACCAAGAGGGAGCTCTCCCTGAGCCTCCTCAGCTACAGCTGCCCCCTCTCCCTCTCCTGTCGGAGCCAATAACGGTCCCGCGGAGACGAAGGCCCCACAGAAATGACCGCCTTCGCCAGATCGTTGATGTTTCCTCTTTCATGGGGGACGCGGTCAGACAAACCAACGGAGCCTCGTCTGAGCTATCCGATATCTCCAACACGGGAGGACAAGGATCATGGCTTCTCCCCCCAAGCCATCCTTCACCCCGGCGCTCCTGTCGTAACCGCTCCGGTGTTCGGTGGGTTTCTTGCGGAGGTATGGGCCCTTTTCTCGGGCCTGTCGCTATCCGTGCCGTTGCTCTCCCCTGGGCGCTTTCCTCTCTTCCTCTTGGCAAGGCTCGACAGTGCCGACCTCTTGGCTGAAAGAATGAAACACGCACGATCAGATCCAAACACATTCATCAGGGAAAAACACAGCGGAAAAAGGTAACAGGGAGAACTCACCTTGCGGGTCCTGGGAGCTGAGCCCGGCTGCGAAAAGGGCTCCCTCCGATAACAGGTCGTTGGCCGAAAACACTTGGCCATTGCGAAGGACGTCCAAATCCCTCTCCTCCTGCGCTGACAAAATTGGATGCGTTTCCGCACCCCTAACAAAGTTCCCCATTTTCGAGGGAAGTCGGAACCAATGTTCCCTCCGCAATAACAAACCGGCTCTTCCATCCCTTAATGGAGGACGGCTTATCCATAATAACGTTGAAGGACCTCCAGGGCCAATGTATGGCCATTCTGATTTCCTCCCAGGTATCAGATGGTAGCAGCGCGAAAAAGGGGAAGAGTGGCGACAATCTGAATTTGGTGGCACATCGAGATGAATCCGATGATGCTCCGCCAACTGTTTGGGGCCACCATCGCTGGGTAGATATTGTAGTGGGTCATTATCTCCTTCACCAAAGGATGGAGAGGGAAATGAAAGCCTGCCTTCAAACTGTCTTCATAAATGAAGACCCGGACTCCAGATCTTGCGAGACCCTGTCCCCAAACTCCGGCGCCCGCAGAACGACATCTGAGGGCATGCCATACCATTGGTGAATCCTTCCCAAATCCTCAGCTATAATCTCCGAAACCACATCGTCGGGGCTCATCGCCATCTCGATTGAGAAAAATACCAGGCGAAACGACGAGCGTCAAGAAGGATGAAAGGCCAAACTTTTCAAAAACAAGATGAGAGGATGCTGCGAACATGCACATATATATATAGTATGTCTATCGCCTTGCTTCCCCACTAAGGAAGTCGCCTTGAGAAGACGGGGCATCCCGCCCGAGGCGTTCGGAACCGCCTCGACAAATGCTCGATCGATCGGGATTCGCAATGTGGCGCACTCCCAACCGTCACTCGTGGGGAGCCTTAACCCCGAAGGCACGATGACCCTGTCGCATTAATTAGGGCATCATTGCAAGATGTCTGAACCAAACCGTCCCATCCGAAGCGTGCCACCTGGACTTATACTCCCTATGCCCGAACCTACGCTTCGAACTAGGGAGTAGAGGGCATGTGTTGGGGGATAAAATTGTTATTACATCAATATCCGTGCGAGGGGGCTAGATCCAACCCCTTCTGTAACTCGGCCTTCCGAGCTCCCGTGGCTCGGCTTTCCCCGAGCTCCCATAGTTCGGTTCTCCCGAGCTTCCGTAGCTCGCCTTTTCCGAGCTCCCATAGCTCGACCTTCCCAAGCTCCCATGGCTTGGCTTCCCCCGAGCTTCCGCAGCTCGCCCTTCCCGAGCTCTCACAGCTCGGCTTCCCCGAGTTTCCGTAGCTCGCCTCTCCGAGCTCCCATAACTCGGCCTTCCCGAGCTCCCATGGCTCGGCTTTTCCCGAGCTCCCATAGTTCGGTTCTCCCGAGCTTCCGTAGCTCGCCTTTTCCGAGCTCCCATAGCTCGACCTTCCCGAGCTCCATGGCTCGGCTTCCCCCGAGCTTCCGTAGCTCGCCCTTCCCGAGCTCCCACAGCTCGGCTTCCCTGAGTTTCGTAGCTCGCCTCTCTTGAGCTCACATAGCTCGGCCTTCCCGAGCTCCCACAGCTCGGCTTCCCCGAGCTTCCGTAGCTCGCCTTTCCCGAGCTCCCAAGCTCGGCCTTCCCGAGCTCCCACAGCTCGGCTTCCCCGAGCTTCCATGGCTCGGCTTTCCCTGAGCTCCCATAGTTCGGTTCTTCCGAGCTTCCGTAGCTCGCCTTTTCCGAGCTCCCATAGCTCGACCTTCCCGAGCTCCCATGGATCGGCTTCCCCGAGCTTCCGTAGCTCACCCTTCCCGAGCTCCCACAGCTCGGCTTCCCCGAGTTTCCGTAGCTCGCCTCTCCTGAGCTCCCATAGCTCGGCCTTCCCGAGCTCCCACAGCTCGGCTTCCCGAGCTTCCGTAGCTCGCCTCTCCCGAGCTCCCATAGCTTGGCCTTCCGAGCTCCCACAGCTCGGCTTCCCCGAGCTTCCATAGCTCGCCTCTCCCGAGCTTCCATAGCCTGGCTCTCCTGAACTTCCTGTAGTTCGTTTCCCCTGATCCTCCGTGGCCCGGCTTCGCTGAACGACCCACGATTCAATACCCACCTCCACGGAACCCAACATGGGAGAGCCTAAGCCTACTGTAACGGCACCCTAGGCAATGAATCATACTGAGAAATGGTTAGAGCCTATCAAGGCTACCTGAGACCTACACATCTACCAGATTTTAAGCTGTCAAGGAGCTCTCCCAGTCGTCGATCCCCTAACGGACAAGATACGGATCCCAACAGCCCCATAACGGCCTGATTCGATCCACTCCCGCATCCTAACAACCTCTGAACCTTCCGAAAGGCGCTCAAGATCCAGGTGACAGTCTATAAATGGGACACTCCTAGATTCCCTCAGGTACACACTCTTGCGCGCTTACACCCCCACTCTCACTCTCCTGCTCTCGTCGGCAGCTCGTCGGTGCTCTCGCCTTCTAGAGCTCACGATTGGCCACCCCCAGAGAGGCCTCTCGGAGAGATCCACCTCCCCACTTTCTAGTTGATCGCCGATTTTCTTTCACTGACTTGAGCGTCGGAGGGTCTTCTGCGGAGGGCCACCCCAACGCCTCTCGCGCGAGGACTTGTGTGCAGGTCCGCCCCCCTGGAGATCGACTGCGCCCGAGTCGGAGGACGGATCCCGGCGGCAACATATAGATAGAGTTAGAAGAGATCAAATCTTTGATGATTCCATCATTTATCCTTAGGGATCCAACATTAATCCTTTTATACCTACTAATTGGTGTATCTGATATTAATGTGTGCAAAGTAGGTCAAACTGCCAAAGGCCATAAATAAAATCTAAATTACGTCATCCTCTTCCTATTTCTAAAAGACCATAGAAAGACCTTAGTATGGATTTGTGCTTAACTTTGAAAGACAAAGAGAAGATTTGATTCTATTTTTATAGCGTTGTATATATTTTGAAAAATAACGCATTTTGTCCCTTGCTATAAAACATCTAATGCTTTGCATATTGCTAAGATATTCTTTGAAGAAATAGTAAGGTTACATGGTATGCCAAAAACTATTGTATTCGATAAAGACATTAAATTCATAAACTACTTTTGAAAAACTCTATGGCTATGATGGAAACAAAGCTACTATTTTCTAGCACCAACCATCCTCAAACTAATGACCAAACTGAAGTCATGAATCAAAGTCTAGGCAGCCTTCTTGGATGTCTTATTACTAACCATCATTTCTTATATGATTCATTTCTACTAGTTGCTAAATTTGCCTACAACATTTCAATTAATCATTCTACTGGTCGATCTCCTTTTAAAATTATCGTGAGAATATCTCCTCATCTACCATTAGATATTCATCTTTTCCCTTATTATTTCAAATCTAGTGAAGAAGTTGAGGATTTCACAAAACATGTTCAAAATATTCATTTAGAGGTACCAAGAAAATTAGCTAACTAAGCTGATAAGGAAAAGGTACAAATAGACAAAAAGCAACATGAAAGTATAATTTAAGAAAAGAGATAAAGTAATGGTTCGACGATGTTCTAAGAGATGGACATCTCGAGCATTTTACAAATTGCAACAAAAAGAGATAAGACCATTCATGGTTTGGAAGAGGTTGGGTAACAATGCATATTTCCTTTAATTATCAGTTGATATTCAAATGAGCCCTATCGTTAACATGTTAGAATTGATTACTTATTTTGGGCATGATGAAAACACTAAAAAAGAGATAGATTTTTAGCTTCATCTTTTGTCCAAAATGTCACTTTTGAAGGTTGAAGAAGTTCTTGACGCCGTTATTTCTACATGTAATCAAGACGAAGAAAAGTTCTTTGTTTGTTTGAAAAATAAATCTTTTGAGGAACGCACATAAAACACTAAAGAAGATCTAGTAAAGCTTAATTTGGATCTTTATGAAGATTATATGGTAAGGCATTCGTTAGGAGCAAAATTTCTTAAGATAGAAGGAATTGATGCAGCCCATAAAAGCAATAATAAGAGAAGTTTTGATTTTTAAGAAAACTTTATTACGAGACTCCTTATATGTCTTATTTTTATCCTACTCTCTTTAAAAGAGTTGCTTTATTCACTTTATGAGTTTTATTTTATTCTCTTTTGGAATGTTATTTTTATCAATATTGAATTGGTCTATGATTTCAATCCCTTATTTTTGGAAGTATTTTGATCCCTTTCTGATTAAGTGTTATGATTCTAGTCTAATTTGTTTGGGGTCAATTTTGCTCTATAAATAAGCCTCTAGTGTATTCCATTGAATCAATGAATAAAATTATAAAATTTTAAGAGTTTATTTTCTTTTCCTGGCTTGGAGCAATTCCTTGCTTGAGGGGTATAAGGCCACAATTTTACTAAAGAGGTTGGAGGTGCTAAATTGAAGGCAAGGAGCTAGTGTGAAATATAGTTACTCTCCAAGTTTGCCTACATCAAAGGACATATGGACTGATGACAGAATGTTAGTGGAGTGGCATGAGTGCAGCCAAGCTGATGGCTAGTGACATCATGAGGGTAGCACTAGTTGTGGGCAGCAATGGTTGGGGCCTAAGCTGATAGCTATTGGCACCATACATATGCAGTATTGGTTATGGTCTAAGCTGATAATTAGTGGAACCATGTAAATAAGACATTGGTTGTAGACTATGTTGATAGTCAGATTTGACTCAATGTAGAATCATTCTGAACCTAAATGATGGTCGGTCAACATATATTGACTGATGTTTAGGTGATTTAGTCTAATGATGTGAATGATAAAAGCTGTTTACAAATCTGGTATTTGTACAAACAATTTCATGTCTTGAGGATAATAGATTGCATGTTTATTTGTTATTATGATTTGCATTGTGTGTTTTGAGAATAAACAGGCTTCGTATGTTTTTGGGTTCCACTCTAAATGTATATGGTCGTTGCATGAGATCTAGAGGTTCTTAGCATGACAAAATTTATAAGAGGAGCTAACAGCATGGTTACCTAATTTTGCTAGATTTATGATTTCTGTCCAAGACCCCGGCTGACTGTAGTTTGAAAGAGAAGGAGAAGGCAAAGCATATATTTTAGGTTTTAAGTAAAACGATTGGATTGTGAATTTGTAACATGTGCAGATATTGTGAAAAATACCTAGCCTGATTAACAAATCCATCAGTTGAAGACCTCTCTATTTTGGGCGCAGATTTTCCTACTAGCCAAAGGAGACACTTGAAGCTTGCTATTGTAATTCCTATTGATTATGGAGCGTTGGAGATTGAAGGAACCGAATATAAAGGATATACCGATAATGACGGACATACCTCAATATCGGCAACAGCGGAAGCAGAATTATCGGTCGTCGAGGGCTACCAGAGTCCCCTGTATGTCCATGCCCCTAAGCCGCAGCACCGGTGAGAGAGAGGAGGAAGAGCCCTTCGTGACCCTCGGATGCATCTCTCACTCAGAAGATCTCCTAACGAAGACACCTTTGGTTCTTTTTTTTTAAAGAAGGCTATCATCAGCGGATAAGCCAGAGGGTTTACCTACGAAGCGTCCCTCAGAATCCGAAGAGTCATAGAGTCTTCAGGGACTCTTGGGATATCGTGTGGATGAATTAATGACACCCAGGCCAACAATCTCCCACTCGTTTACACAAGAACATTATAACCTCAACTCTCTCAACTTACAGTGCGGTGGGGTGTGCGACCCGACGAAACTCACACACAGTGACACATAGCGGATAAATTGCATTAAGTTAATAAATAACTAATGCACTGATATGAATACAATTCAATCCCGTCTGTGTCCTAGATAATCCGATCACACCTGATCAAGCACTCTCAATCCCTCAAGAGATCTACCCTGAGCAGCACTTGAAAAACAAAGTCATGATGTTGGTATCCATAATCATATGTAACTCATACACATAATTGCCTAGGCAATGGATCACAAACATAAGGTGTGGTCATGAATAATCTTCCTTGAACACTCATATCAGTCCATCATTGTCCAGTTGACTTCTAGGATTATCTCATGTGGCCGCATCAATTACATGACCTTGGAGGACAAGGCTAAGGAAGTCATCCTGCACTTCAACTTCATTATATAGGTTCAAGTCCAAGGACACTACATAGTTGTAAGGGTCACACGATAATGGAGAGGGAATATTTCGCATTATCACTTATAAGGTCGACTTTAGCACATGCAACGTAATACATGCTACGATGGAGCTCCCACTCAATGGACCATGTCATACTTAAACATCGTACGAACACAAGTTCAGGCATCACAAAGTTGCCTGACTCGAGCACACACCAATGCTCCCAATTCGGCTATAACAGGCTTAGTACAGATCTGTGGACATATCACTATTGATACGCTGCACACGCATATATATGTTCCATACTCAACTCTTCTGAGTCTCATCTCAGTACAAACTGAGGAAACTTTGATTATAATCTTTTCATTATAATTTATGTAGCATATTTCGCAACCCATGCAATATGCAACTCATGCATTGCTACTCAAGCAACTATAATGGCTACTTTAGTCTCATCCTGCCTACTACAAAAGTTTCAGGGCGATCACCTGTGTGAGTGGGCTGATCTAAGCCTATGACATTTATACACATATGTGCCTATAAATATGAACACATCATAATAATGAAAATAAACATTTCATAAACTTTAACACATAGTCATTGATGTCCATACAATCCCTGTCTGACAACAAAAAGAACAGACACAAACTCCTACATAAGTCTGAAACATATCACGGTCTGTCACACTCTATATAGACCTAGACCTCTCACATGAGCTTGGAACACATCCCTAGGAATAGGCTTCGTCAGCCTGTGACATTTATACACATATGTGCCTATAAATATGAACACATCATAATAATGAAAATAAACATTTCATAAACTTTAACACATAGTCATTGATGTCCATACAATCCCTGTCTGACAACAAAAAAAACAGACACAAACTCCTACATAAGTCTAAAACATATCACGGTCTGTCACACTCTATATAGACCTAGACCTCTCACATGAGCTTGGAACACATCCCTAGGAATAGGCTTCATCAGAGGATCAGCCAGCATCCTGCCAGTGAAAATATGCTGTAGGATAACTTCATCTTGCTTGACCATGTCTCTAATGAAGTGATATCTGATGTCAATATGCTTGGTCCTTCCATGGTACTTAGGATCCTTAGCATATTGTAACGCTGCCATACTATCAGAACTGATCTGAATAGCCTCATGTGGAGTAGCTGATATCTCAAGTCGCCTCAAAAACCTCCTCAGCTACACAGCCACCTGGACAGCAGCCGAACAAGCAATATATTCGGCTTCCATGGTGGATAGGGCGGTACAGCTTTGTTTCTTACTGCACCAAGTAACAGCTCCACCTTCAAAGATAAACATATATCCTGTGGTGGATCTACGCTTGTCCCTATCACTTGCCCAATCAGAGTCACAAAACCCTTTAATGTCAAATCTCCACCCTGATAGCATAGGGTGAGATTGGTAGTACCACGAAGGTAACGAAAAATCCTTTTAACTGCAACCCAATGAGCAAGTCCTAGATTACTTTGATATCGGCTAACCAAGCCGACTGCAAAGCAAATGTCAGGGCAAGTACACAACATAGCATACATCAAGCTCCCTACTGCACTAGCATAGGGGATCCTGCTCATCTTTTCTCTCTCCTCATCAGTTCTAGGGCCTAATCGATGCTTAAAGTACAACCCTTCTCTATTGAGGTATCAACGGGTTTAGAATAGTGCATTCGGAATCGTTCTAAGACTTTCTCAATATATTTCTTGTGACAAACCAAGAAACCTCTTAGCACGATTCCTTAGGATCCTCACTCTCAGCACAAAATTTGCCTCACCCATATCCTTCATCTCAAAGACAGAGGACAGCACTCCTTAGTGGCATTGATCACTCCAATAGAACTCCCAGCAATTAGGATGTCATCTACATACAACGCCAAGATCATAATCCCATCGTCTGATTTCTTAATGTACATACAGTGGTCCTCCTCAATCATATCTAAGCCAATCGATGTAATGGCTTCATGAAACTTGAGGTACCATTGCCTAGATGACTGCTTGAGACCATATATGGATCTTCTAAGGTGGCACACTTTGCCCTCCTGTCCTTTGGTCACAAAGCCCAAGGGTTGATCCATATAGATCTCTTCATCCAGGCTTCCATTAAGAAATGCTGTTTTAACATCCATTTGATGTAGCTCCAAATCTAAATGGGCTACAATAGCTAGGATCAGGCAAATGAGGTAAATCTCACCACATGAGAAAATGTCTCCTCAAAGTCTACACCCTCCATCTGGGTATAGCCCTTGCCACAAGACGAGCCTTGTACTTATCAATTGACCATCAGCCTTACACTTAATCTTAAGGACCCACTTACGTCCAGGCGGAAGGTCTACCAAGTCACACACATGATTCTTGGTCATCGATACCATCTCATCTTCCATAGCAGCTTGCCACTCACTATGAGCAGGTGAATCGAGCGCCTCTTCAACAGAAGCAGGCTCATCTGGATCCAACGGAGTGCAGAGAAACACATTTCCTTCGATCCTAAAATGTCGTCATGGAATATGACCACGTTTGCTTCTCCGTAACTACGGATCTGAACCCTGAGGACTGCTCTCAGGTGGTGCATCAACCCTCATAGGTGATCTCCTACTAGGCTCAGCTTGTGTGCTCCCACTGTCTGGTGCGACACTCCCACTGGGCCTAGCATTCTCACTATCTGTGGCGATCTCTGAGATAGGTCAAAAATCTCCTCCCTCGCCAGAGATAGTAGGAAGTCGTCCTTCTGTAACTCATACAGGGACAGGTCCTTTCTAATTTCACCAATGCTCGGGAATTCATTCTCTAGAAACTCCACATCTCTAGACTCCACTTCAGTCAACCCTCCATCAGAATGTGCACCATACATCACGTAACCCTTCGAATTCTTAGGGTACATGATGAACACCTTTTTGCTGGCTTTAGGACCCAGCTTTCCCAAGTTATGGGAGGCATTGTGAACATATCCTGCTGAGCCCCAAGGGCGCAAATGATCCACAGAGGATCGTGTGCCATGCCATAGCTCATATAGAGTGAAGGGTACCATTTTACTAGGGACATGGTTAAGGATGTAGGCAGCAGTCAACAAACATCTCCCCAAAACTGATTGGAAGATTGCTTTGCGCCATCATCGACCTAACCATGTCTAGTAAAGTCATGTTGCGACACTCGACAATACCATTCTGTTGCGGTGTCCCAGGAATGGTAAGCTGCCTGCGTATCCCCTTTTCCTCACAGAGCCGCTGGAATTGCTCAGATAGATATTCGCGACCTCTATCAGTTCGGAGAGTCTTCAAAGACCTTTCCTTCTGATTTTCTACCTCATCTAAAAATCGTCTGAAACAATCCAGCGCTTCATAGCGGTGGAAGATCAGGTACATATACCCAAATCATGAAAAATCATCTATAAATGTGAGGAAATAGGAAGCGCCATGGCGCGCCTTGATACTCATGGATCCACAGATATAAGAGTGAACTAGCTCTAATGGATGAGAGGCCCTAGTAGCCTTACCAAAAGGCTTTTTGTTGCCTTTCCTGCTAGACAAGACTCGCACACCGGTAGACTTATCTTGGTAAGAGGGCCTAATAGCCCTGCTTTAGCCAAACGTGCCATCCTATCTTGGCCCACATGACCAAGTCTGGCATGCCAAAGAAAACTATCATCATAGGCAGAATAGAAGCACAAGAAAAAGAGGAGTAAGAAGCACACAATTCAACATCAAGTCTAAAGAACCCTTATGACAAATATCCATAAAAGGACAAAATACCATCCAGGTAGACTGACATACGGCCACCAGAAAAACTAAAAGTGTAACCAAGTGCAACAGGGCAAGAACAGAACAAAGATTACACCGAATAGTTAGGACATACAAAACGTCATGTAGGATCAACACATGTCCACCACAAAGCATAACACATATGCTCTATACCTAAAACCTGCTCACGCAGACCATTCCCAAGCACGACAAACTGGGTATTTACAGGTATCCGGTGAAAATCCACAAAACCAGCTCGATCTCGCACTATATGTTTGTTCGCTCCCGAATCTACAATCCAATCGGGGAGAGTGTCAGCAACTAATGCATATGAACAAACATAGAGATAGCTTAATATGGAGCATACCTTCTTTGGCTCAGTGCAATCATGAGCAAAGTGGCCTTTAGCTCTACAGTTGTAGCACTTAATCTTTGTCACATCTCTCTTGCCCCCTCGATGTCCTCTCTTAGGTTTGGCCACAGTTTTTCCTTTATATCCCTGAGCACTCCTGTGACGTGCCTTTCCCTTCTTTTTGTTCCTAGGCCTCGAAGACTCACCAGTAACCATATAGACCGAAGGGAGAGAAGTCTCAATACACTCAGCCTCTAGCTCAAGGTGATGAGCAATATCCTCAAAAGTCTTGATGTGCTCACTATGAGTCATCAAGAGCTTCATCTGACTCCACTGAGGGTCAGGCAGTGAACGAATCACTGCTAGGACCTGTTGCTCATCAGTAAGGTCAACTCCAGCAGCCTTCATATCCCTAATCATATTTCCCATCACAAAGGTGGATCGACATGGAATGATCGGATCCTTGACATACTGTATGAATCTAAGGTTCAAGGCACGTAGCCTTGTGGCCGAAGTTTGACCAAACCTGATCTTGAGCTGGTTCCACATATCCTGAGCAGTCTGGCAATGCTCAAAGTTGCCAATAAGATCATTGTACATGCTGCTCAACATGGTAAAGCATGCACAACGATCTTTCTTGACCCAATTATCATAGGCTTCCCGATCAAGGCGATGTTGCTCAGTAGTGCAGGGGCTGGTGGTGTCATACTAGTTGTCAGGGTCTCCAAGACTTCTAATTCATTCAGCAGGTATTGGATTTTTCTATACCACATTTCATAGTTTTGTCCATCTAGCTTCTTACCTTTGTTGAGATCAGCTATCACAGATTTGAAGGTCATCACTGCATTTAGTCAAGCAAGGTATGGACATTAGGCACATATCAGTGTATACTAATATCTAGAAAAATAATTAAATTACAAATATTCCTTCTTATAAATGAGATCAAAAATTTTGCTAAGCTCATAATCATCACTCATTTAATAAGATGGAACACAAATCTAATAATTTTTCATAGAACATATCTATATTGTTCATAAAACCAATATAGGAACAAATCCGCAATGCAAACATATGCTACAACAAGCATATTTTTCATGTCAACTAAAGGCATAATTTATAAATATATTATTTATGCACCAAGTCATAAATAAACATACTCGCAGAAAATACATAGCATTTGATATAAATCCTCTTGTACACTAAGCATAAATAATTATGTCAACATAAATAATATGCAGAATTGTGCATAAATCATATTTGTACACTAAGCATAAATAATTATGCATCTAGAAAAAATCACAGGAAAAATTAAACAGAATGGCAATAAAATATTCATGCACAGATCATAAACCACCATGCCACAGCAAAAAAATTTCAATAAATTTTTTAAGATATTCTATAAATTTTTATGATATTTTATAATTTTTTTGATTTTTTTAATTTTCTGCTATTTATCACTTTGCTGCCACGTTTCCGCTACATAGCTGCCAAGTAACAGGCACGTGGCAAGCACTGAGTGCCATGTGGCAGACCTTTCAAATGCTTAACGATAGCAACAATACTTCCCTTTTCCCTTTGATTTATTTATTTTTTATTATTAGTTGTTGGTTACCTTTCAAATGCTTAACGACAGCAATAATACCTCCCTTTTCCTTTGATTTATTTGTTTTTTATTATTGGTTGTTGGTTGGGTAATGAAATTATCCCTGGATTTTCAACTATTTACAGGTGGTGCAATCAACTCAAAAAATAGGGAAGCCATTCAATGGATTCAAAATTCCTCGCTGTAACCGATGGATCATACACTATGACCCAAGAAAACAAAATGCCATCAAATCGTGCTGCAGCCGACTCTGCCGCCGCCCACTTGGTGGCGGTTAGACAGTCAGATCATCCCCAGCCCTCCAGCGGCCGGAAAAGATGCCGAACGACACGGCGACCCGGAAGACAAACCCGGGATGGAATCCAACAGCAGACAATGCGTTAGGCCCACAGCGAGAAAGAAAGCCGTCCGGGAAAGAAGTGGGAAGGATCGCAAACGGCCGGAGAAGAACATCCCAGCCGCCTCCATGCCTCCCCGTGCTTTCCGCTGCTGCACCCATGGCGTAGCAGAACCTGTCCTTTTTTTTTTTTTTTTTTGAAATTGCAGCAATACCCAAGGCCAATTCCTCAACAACCTCTCTCCTCATCGGTGATAACCGACAAGGCTCTGATACCAATTGAAGGAACTGAATATAAAGGACATACCGATAATGACGGACATACCTCAATATCGGCAGCAGCGGAAGCAGGATCGTCGATCGTCGGGGGCTACCAGAGTCCCCTGTATGTCCACGCCCCTAAGCCGCAGCACCGGTGAGGGAGAGGAGGAAGAGTCCTTTGTGACCCTCGGATGCGTCTCTCACTCAGAAGACCTCCTAACGAAGGCACATTCGGTCTTCTTTTTAAAGAAGGCTATCACCAGCGGATAAGCCAGAGGGATTACCTACGAAGCGTCACTTAGAATCCGAAGAGTCGTAGAGTCTCCAGGGACTCTTGGGATATCGTGTGGACGAATTAATGGCACCCAGGCCAACAGAGATCAAAGGCTACCCATGATAGCTGGTGGGAATTGGCAAACTTCCCCCCCCCCCCCCCTCATCTCTCCCTCTCACACAGCTCATTCAAAGGGTATGATGCTTAATTACTGGATCACATCCTATTTAATTTGTTGAAGAGGAATGCATAGAGGTAAGCATGATGTGGGCCTTACATCAAATTGAGATTCTTCTTCCAGTGGCTTTCTTTCATTGAAGAAGCCATTTACTTTTTTGAGACGAATACAATAAGTTCGTACTTTTCAGGGGTCCCAGAAGAAGAAAATGACAATAACAGAGTTATTGCTTTTGCTGACAATCTCGTCGGCAGTGCTTTGACTTGATGTACAGCCAGGTATGAAGTAGTCAAAGGCATGCCTAAAATTCATCTCCCGTGTCTTCTTTTCGTGCATCAAGTTTAGTTATATAACATAGATTAAAATTAAGTAATGCAATTCCCTTTTCAATAAATTGGTCCTTCTTATAGCTCCAGATAGTAATTTCTAGCATTCTTCTCAATGTTGGTCAAGAAGATCTTTACAGGTTAAGCAGTGGATGCTCCGCTCGCTAGAAGCTCAAATTGCAATAGGCTTAGCGGTCTCCGGAGGCACAAAGAACCCACTGTCTCTAAGCTGGAAATTTCCAAGAAGGAAAATTCGGAGAGACTTTCTAAGTCCTGAGAAGGCTTAATCTTTTGGATGTGCACATTTATGGGGTCAAGGCCTCATCTCCAAGCTCATATAAGATAAATAACGGGATGAAGTAGGTGTTGATTTGTTTTATGGTTATGCCAATATCTGCATCCACTGATTGCGGTTATGGACCACTGAATTAGTTACAATAGAATGTTATAAATCCAAAAGAATTGGAACTTTATAAGATAAGATAGTCGGTAATCTGAAGACCTGTTTTGTTCGTGATCCAGAAAAATATTTTTGAAAATATGGATTGCATCCACAAATCTAAATTTTAGTATTCGAGAATATGTTTGGTTGGTGTTTTAGAAAACTATTTTTTCGGAGAAAAACAACAGGTAGTGGGAAGAAGGTAGATCCGTGAGTTTCGGACTTTTTGAGGAAGAAAGGATAAAATCTAGAAAATATTTAAAATAAATTCGAAGAAAACATCACTCCCACGCTTTCTAGATTTATTCAGATTTTTAGAATCGTTTTGAAAAGTGTTTTTGAAAATGATTTGACCAAAGAATTTTTTCTTTCCGGAAACAAAAAAATTTAACCCAAATCCGGCACCAAACGGCCCGGAGAGATTCATGATTTTTGTCATGCCTTATGACCCACGTCCGGTCTAGAGAAAATGTGACGTAGCCATGTACCGTTCAAAGTCGTCTGAGCCGTGCACTGCATGCCACGTTATTCTCTCTCCAATTATGTCTGCGTTAGCTTGTGTGTGTGAATGCAGGGAAACTTCCATGTGTTTGATCCAAGCTTGACAATGTTTTAGGAAAGACCGAGTGAATGGTTAAGAATTTTCCTATCAACTCCCGATGGTCTTACATCGAAGAAGTTGGATCATTTGATGCATGGAAGGAGTTTTCAAGCAATGCCGAGGCCTTAAATATTGCACTTGCGCCATAGATCACTTGGGCCATTAAGCTGCTTTTCTTTCATTTTTTTGAGTGCGGAATCTTTTGCTGGATGGCCACCTTAAGTGGTCCTCTCAGACAATCAAAGGCGAAGCGTGAGGAAGTTCTAACGATAGTCTTATTTCTTTTCATTAACCAATTCGTTGCGTTCATTGCAGGTGATACAATAACGCCAAGCAAATCCATTGTAGATGGCCAAACCTTAATCTCTTCTAATGGAACCTTTGAAATGGGATTCTTCAGTCCGGGCGATTCAAAGAACCGATACTTGGGAATATGGTATAGAAACATCCCAAAACTGACAGTGGTATGGGTTGCCAATAGAGATTCTCCCCTCAACAGCTCTACTGGAGTTTTGAATCTCACCTCCAGTGGAAATCTCATCCTTCTCAGTGACAGCGGAAATGTTTCATGGTCGACAGACACATCGAATGTGACAAATCCAACAGTGCAGCTCTTAAACTCAGGAAACCTCATCTTGACTGGAGGGAATTCGAATAGTTTATTGTGGCAGAGCTTTGACCATCCATGTGATACTCTGCTACCAGGCATGAAGCTTGGATGGGATTCTGCTACTAATCGCCATAGGATTCTTACATCATGGAGGAGCGATTCTGATCCTTCTACTGGAGACTATGCCTACAAGGTGCATCTCCAAGGAGTACCAGAAGTTTTTTTATGGAAAAACTCTTCTCAAATATATCGCAGTGGACCCTGGGATGGACGAGGATATAGTGGGCGTCCAGAGATGGCAAAAACCAAGTTGTTCAGCTTCCATTTCATTTCCAACAAGGATGAGGTCTACTATACCTATGAAGTTTTGGACAGTTCTATTATATCACCGTTAGTGCTAAGCAAGCAAGGAGAAGTTGAGCGGTTAGTATGGTCTAATCTGAGCAATTATTGGGATCGTTACTGGTATGTTCCAAAGGACCCATGTGACAAATATGCTAATTGTGGGCCTAACGGAGTTTGCGATGCTAGCAACCTATTTTTCTGCCAGTGTTTGAAGGGATTTCATTCAAAGTCCACCAGGGATTGGAATCGAAGTATATATTCTGGTGGTTGTGTGAGGAGAAGAGGTTTAGATTTTCAGACAGATGGGTTTTCTGAATTGCAAAATGTGAAGCTGCCTGATGCATCGAATGCCACCGTAGAGAGAAATAGGAGTCTCGATGAGTGCAGAGAGTGGTGCTTGAAGAACTTCTCTTGTGTAGCCTTTGCTATCGGTGGAGGAAATGGATGTGTGACATGGACGGGTAATCTGATAGATATCCGAGTTTTTGCTGAAAGTGGCAAGAATTTATTTGTTCGGCTTGCAGCTTCTGAATTAGGTAAATCTTTATCAATGAAAGAGTAGAAATTTTTTTTTTTTTTTTTTTTTAATGCCCCCTCCATGTTAAAAGGGTGGGAGGAGAATGACTTGATTCAGCGTAGAACTATGTCTATATGAAAAGGTAGTCTAAATTTGGCCTTATAGTCAGGCAGCATATTTTCTTAATGCAGTCTATTTGGATAACAAGGGGAGAAAATTTAAAAATCTTTAGACACTGATGAAAAACCGTTTATAGCAGTGTTTTTCATAGTTTTTCCATCCATTTTGAGAGTATTGATAAATCAGTTTTCAATGTGGGTACCAACTGTTCCTGACTTCTATCTCCATTTTCTAGTGAAGAAGTAGAAGAAGAAGAAGAAGGAGGAGGAGGAGGATGCAAACCAATGCTGGGAAATGGGTTTTGTAGAGCATAAAATAAGTAACAAACACCTAAGTTAGATTTGTATGAGGAAAAAACAGAAGGAAAATTTAAGTTTAGAAGTATCTCGCAAACTACTTTTTCAATCTTGGTTCTAACATGACGGTAAAGATTTTCTATACAATTAAAAATGATGTATTTCATCCATTTATTTGACTATCAGAAGAATATTTCATGCTAAAGAAATGTTCGATTTCATAATTTGATACTTTTTTAATTATGAAGATGTATTTCATTTATGTTATAAGCATGGTATCATTGGTTCTCAAACCCATATCCAACTTATTTTCCCTTATTTTCCTATATTTCCAACTTAATACGAGGGTTACAGCTTATTAGTTCTAATTCAACAAAAATATTGTTACGCAGATACGATAAAAGGCGATTCTAGTAGAAACAAGCATGTGATTGTCATTGTTATTCCCTTATTACTGGGATTTCTTCTATTGGTGCTTATTGGACTATTTATATTAAAGAGGAAAAGCAAACAAGGTAAAAGTACTCCTTTTCCTTTGCACATAAACATATCACTTATTCTTTTTCCTCTATATTTTAAGTCTCTCTTAGTGACAATTTGATTAATCAAAAAGTAGCTTTTAAAAATATAATTCAGGTCAAATTAAATACAAGATACTAACAGGTTATGTTCATTAATGAAATGCAAGGTATAACAAGTAACTCTTTCTTTGAAGAAAGAAGAGGAGAGGATATGGAGTTGACTTTATTTGATATGTCTATGATAGAAAGTGCTACTGATGACTTTTCCTTTAATAATAAACTTGGAGAAGGTGGGTTTGGCCCTGTTTATAAGGTAATTAACTTTCTGATGATAGAAGAATATTATTTGGCTTGACATCTGATGTGAGTATAAAGATATTGGTTTCTTTAAGATTTTGTTGGCATATAAATTTGAAAACTAAAAATTAGCAGGGTCAATTGAGAGATGGGCAAGATATTGCTGCCAAGAGGCTATCCAAAGATTCTACCCAGGGTTTGAATGAGTTCAAGAATGAGGTCAAACTAATAGCAAAACTTCAACACAAAAATCTTGTAAAGCTTCTTGGTTGCTGCATCCAACGCGAGGAAAGAATATTGATATATGAGTACATGCCAAACAAGAGCTTGGATACCTTTATATTTGGTTTGACCTCAACTCCTATATTATTTCATGATGTTATGTTTATTTTTGATGCAAGGTTGATTATCATTTTATGGCACAAGTGAAATACATGAGCAAATTTATTTGAAAGAGTTGTCATTGCAACATGAATGGGCTAGTCTTATAGAATTATAGAAGATCAGGGCAATAACTTGAGTTCAATGGTGAAGAACTGACTTTTGTTGGTTGAAATACCAAACCTTATGATTTAAATTTTATAAATATGCTTTGTTACCATCCAAGTTTATTGGCACCAAGAAGATAGAAAGCTCATTTTTTTTCATAATGCATGTTGGTTTGAATTTTGAGGCATATGAAGTATAAGGAAAAAGAGCATTTCAATTGATCAAGTAAGTTACTACAATGACAGCTTTGATCCTAGCAACCTCGATTCTTGTTAAATAATGAACTTTACTTTCTCTTTGAATAAACTTTTTCAAGAAAGATAAACTTCTTGTTCATTCATAGACATACTATTGAGTTTCCATTGTTGACAATATTTCCCTAAAGTTGTTCCTTAGTCTAGAATTTGCACTTGCCTATCAATGTGTCATTTTGGATATATTTAGCTGGATATATTTGATCTAAACATCAAATGTTAGACTAAATATGATAAATGTAACTTAAAACATAGGCAAATAGAATTCTATTGACAGTAGTATACTTATAGAAAAGTCAACAAGAACGAACTTTCGAGTAGATGCATTAAAATTTTTCATCAGAGATAGATAGAGAGAGAGAGAGAAAAAAAGAAAAAATGCTAATATTTGTATTTGCATTTCAATCTGAATTTATTAAACACTTTTTCGATTATACTTGTCAATCACTTGCTTATGAATGGGCATTTTTCTTACAAATATATTTTTTCCTAAATATCAAGATCAATAATCAAAGTTGTTTGGTCTTTAGCTTTCCAATTGATGCATAAATTTCAAAATGAATCATTGTAAGACAATAATAATTAAAAGAACATGTTAAAAAACAACCATAGGAATGGTGTTACATGATTAAATTTTTATAGAGCAATGGGTTTACTTTCTATTTGTTTACTATTCATCTATTGTGCTTCCAATAAAAATGCTGGCTTTATCATGGGACTTCCAGGAATATGAAACATAGTGGAGCTATGCTCTTCTTTTGATAAAAAAGAAAAAAATAACAGTTAGCCAAGTTAAATCACTTTAATTTACTAAGGTGGGCTTATTTTAAATGTTTGATCAGATAAAACAAAAGGTGCATTATTGAGTTGGCAAAAGCGCCTTGACATCATTATAGGAATTGCTCGTGGACTTCTTTACCTTCATCAAGACTCCAGGCTGAAAATAATCCATAGGGACTTAAAAGTTAGCAATATTCTGCTCGATAAGGATATGAATCCTAAAATTTCAGACTTTGGGACAGCAAGAATTATCAAAGGAGAACAAAATCAAGAGAATACAAGGAGAGTGGTTGGGACATAGTAAGTTGTACTTTCTATGAACATTTATGCAATTATATGTGTTGCAATCATTAGATCATATACTAATTTTGTAAATGGCATGCAGTGGTTATATGTCACCAGAGTATATAATGGATGGCATCTTTTCGGTGAAATCTGATGTCTTTAGTTTTGGAGTTATTATACTGGAGATATTGAGTGGTAAGAAAAATAGAATGATGAATCAGTCAGAACCTCATATAAACCTTTTAGGATATGTAAGTATCCAAATTAATGATACAATATAAGTGCATTATTCTTTATATTATTGGTAAATTGCTGGTTCATTTCAATACATGTATGATTTAATGTAGGCATGGAGATTATGGGAGGAAGGTAGATGCTTGGAGCTACTAGATGAGATAATTGATTGTTCAGACCCTATGTCTAAAATATTACGATGTATACAAATTGGTCTCTTGTGTGTGCAAGAAGGAAGCGAAAATAGACCAATGATGGCCGAAGTAGTTCTTATGTTGAGCAATGAAGGGGTGGCACTACCACAACCTAAATGGCCTGGTTTTTACATGGAAAGGACTTTCATAAAAAGGGACTGGCATTCAACTGGGCAACATTCAAGTGCAGTAAATGATATCACAAATACATTGCTTGAAGGTCGATAAAACATTGATCTCTTAACAAGCACATTCTCTGTTTTAGCAAATTAGCCACTTTTGTAGCTTGAAGTTAAATTGGTTTCATTGGGTAGATATGGACTTTGTAAAATTTCAAATTCTTTTACTTGGCAAAGTGGCCATTAGTTTCTTACACATCCACTAACCTATAGCCAAGGTTCTTGCTCATACTTTAGTTGATGTGTAGAAAGCTTATACATTTATGAATCATTGATGGTTTTGTTAGACATATATTTTTAATAGTATGCATCATGATTTTATGCCTATCATTTTATTGTTATGCTTTAATTATCTACACATATGATTTTGGATTATATATAATTATGACATATCTTACATTGTGATGGTATGGTTTTGTTATGTTGATTATGTGGAATTAAAAATTATTTTGCATGCTAATATATTAAAAGATGTGATGTGGTGGACCGAGAAAATAACATGTGGACTAACTAAGGAGATGTGGTGAGATCGATGGCATCAAGGGAAGGATCATAAGTCGAATGAGGCTCAGTGTAGAACTGATCTTGATCTGAAGTGTTAGTCAGACTAGGTTTTTGACACTTGGCAAAGATTGACTAATGATACGTGGCATTTGCTTGAGCCTGCTTGACTTGACATGGCTTAGACATTTGGCATCAGGGGCAGGATCTATGGTTGGATGAGGCCTAATTAGAACTAGTCTTGATTGTCGGTGGCAATCAAGCATGTGGCAATAATATCAGAAACAGCTTAGGTGTAAAATGATAACTCGTTAGGTTTGTACATACATAATACTAGTATGGTTGGATCATCAATATGTATCACAAATGTGCCTTGATATGATGTTATAATTGGATCACCATCATACATCTGCAAAGTGTATTTGTAATGCTAGTACAACTGGATCACAAATATTATTATTACGATGATTCTGAATTAATGATATAGTCTAATGCTATGGATGATAAAAGTTAATAACATATATTTCTTATATTTTACACATGATTTTGTAACATGATATTTGTTGCATGATTTATCTTGTCATATATTATCTAATTATTATATAGATATTTTATTGCATGTTCATATATATATATATGTGTGTGTGTGTGTGTGTGTGTGTGTGTATGTGTATGCACATGCGCATGTGTATAAGGATTCTTGTTGAGTTATAAGTGATGCGTGTCGTAGCATAACTATTAAAACACCTTAATTTCACTAATCTTAGGTAGAGTAGCGAGAGTAAGGGGTTGAATCTACAGGGACTTTGAGTAGTTATTTTAAAATAAATTTATGTAATTAAAAATTTAAATAA
This sequence comes from Calamus simplicifolius, assembly GCA_900491605.1. Taxonomy (NCBI): domain Eukaryota; kingdom Viridiplantae; phylum Streptophyta; class Magnoliopsida; order Arecales; family Arecaceae; genus Calamus; species Calamus simplicifolius. The sequence continues at coordinate 230,408 of UESW01005103.1, read as the reverse complement.
ATAGATAATTGATTGTAAAAATAATTAAGATATGATCTATCTTAATTAGAGTATGGCCCATACCTACAGATCACGACATGTTCTTTTTAAAGAATAGATAAGTTAAAAATTATTTTTACTTAAAAAATATTCAATAAAAATTAAACATAAATAAATACTTTATTTTATAGCATTCAAATTAAAGAGTACATAAAAAATTAAAATAAAAATATAATCTACTTCTATTTCGTGAGTTGATGGATCTGCTATCCACTTATTGCTTCCGCAGATCCACTTCTTGCTTCCGCATATCCGCTTCCTGCTTTCGCAGATTTGCTTTTTGAGATAGAAAGATGGTCTCCTGCTTTCACAGATCTACTTCCTGAGATAGAAAGATGGTTGATTGTAGAGGGTATTGGTGACTCATGGATGGAGAATGGATGGGAAGGAGAACGGATGGAAATATTTGGGTTAGGAGTGGATAAAACAGGAATGGGAGTGGGGCGAAACAAAGAGAAGGAGAAGGGGTGAAAGAATTATTGGATCTTTCCTCAAGTGGCTTCGATGGTGCTCTTTTATAAAGAATGAAGATGCATCGACTCTGTGTGTGATCCATGTTAATTGCTCATCTTCTCTTCGCAGATCAGCTTTATTCCTTTTAAAATTTTAACTGCAGCCTTAAAAATATTGCACGATTTCCTTTGGTCTACCACTGCTTTAAATTATGTGCAATTCCTGGGTTAAATATTTAAAAATCCATTTTGAGCTTATTTTAAGTCTGATTTGAGTGTCGTTTGTACTATTGGACTCCTAAAATCGAGCTCTTCGAGTTGATAAGGTCTTTCTTAAAAATATTATATAAAAGTATCAAATTTAAAAGAATAATAATAATTTAGTTTATAAATTAATATTTTATGGCTAGTATTTATATACTTATCACTCCCTTTCAACTTAAATCTTACTCATCCTCGAGTAAAATAAGAAATCTAGTGATATGTACCAAATCGGTCTAAGAAGTGATAGTTATCTTACTACTCTAAAATCAGTAGATACCTGGCTAGACCATAAAAGAAGTACTTTATAAGATTATCAAGTTCACCTAATTAGTGATGGAGTGAATTCCATAGAAATTTATAGAGTTCTTCCTTCACCAACTGTCCACCTCATTCTTTAAGTCCTCTAACTTAATTTAGGTTGGGTGGAGTGTCTTCTTCAATTCAGTTCCCCTTTTTTTCTCTTTTCCTTTCTCTTTCTTTTTTTTTATTAAGTCAGTGCAATGTTTTAAACCCTTGCTTTCTAGTTGACCCTTGTAGCGAGCTTTAAGCCAATGACTCCCAAGTCAGTTGGCTTTAGGGAATTAGGTGTAAAACACCCCTCAAGCTTACTGACTCAAGTCAAAAAGGCTTCAGATTAAGGCTGACTCTATTTGGGTTTCTTCACATTCTTATCTTTTTACGTGAACAATATTACTTGCTTAGGTGATAGGGCTCGGTTACTCAATGAGAGATGCTACTACTTTATTAATTTTAAACTTTAAGAAGAATTTGATACATTCTTTGACATTTTTACCTATACCCTCATTAAGTAGATTTTTTATCAAGATCAATGGTCAGAAGGGTCTGAAATTACTCTAATTTTTTTTTACCTATACCCTATCTTTTCCTGGGTTTTCTTAATAATTTGCCCCTTAATATCTCTAAAATTATCTAAGCCGTTAATCATTCATTAGTTAGAATGCTAGTTTACTTTAAATCAAGATAAAATTTAGTATATCATACTAATTAATTTTAGTCATTCTCAAGGACTTAAATTAATTTAATTATTCTTCTCTTCGCCAAACTTAGTTTTTTATTATTCTAAAAAAAGAAATTGCAAGGAAGGATACTACCTGGGTTTAATGTACTTGTCATTTCTACGATGTTCTCCTTCTTTACATGTGCTTTGCATGACTCCATAGGCGATGCTCCCTCTAACTTTATTGTCCTTCTTAATTTTTTTTAAAAAAACTAAGAATAAATGATAAACTGGGTTGTCTCCTAGGAGCGCTAAGTTAGTTTAAAGTTTTAGCCAGACTATGTTTAGAATCATGGTGATGCTGGATCCAAAATGTCAATAGATTTAATTAACTTCTCATCATTAATTCCATCCATATAAGGCTTCAATCATCGTTCACATTAAAAATATTTCCTTGCTTAGGATTTTTGAGTTCTATCGCCCCATGAGAAAATACCTGGGTTACAATAGAGGGTTCCTCCTAGCGAGAGCAAAGTTTTTCATGGAAAAGTCTTAGTCTTGAGTTAAAAGAGCCAAACTTTTTGATTAGATTTGAAGGTTTTTCTCGAAATATATTTATCATGGTATGCTTTAGTTCGAGCCTTATAAATTTTAGCATTTTTGTACGCTTCATTGCGTAGCTCTTCTATTAGAATTTGCATTTTTCATATCAAAGTTAAACTGTCTAATAGCCCAAAATGTACAATGTTCCAATTCTACTAGCAAATGATAAGCTTTTTCGAACACGAGTCGGCAAGGAGACATTCCTATAGGAGTTTGAAATACAGTATAATAAGTCCATAGTGCATCATCTAAACGTGCTGACCAGTCTTTTCTATCAGGCCTTATCGACTTCTCTAAAATCTGTTTATTCTCCCTGTTAAAGATCTCTACTTGGCCACTAGTTTGGGGATGATATGGTGTAGCAACTTTATGGGTTATCCCATATTTCTTCATTAAGTTCTCAAAGTATCTATTATTAAAATATGTACCTCCATCACCAATGATAGCTATTGGGCATCCAAATCGACTAAAAATGTTATGTTGAATGAATTTGATTATGACCTTATAATCATTAGTTTGGGTTGCTATGATCTCAACCCATTTTGATACATAATCTACTACAACTAATATATATTTGTATCCAAATGAAACAGAAAAAGGTTCCATAAAATCGATCTCCCAAACATCAAAGATTTCAACTACTAATATGGGGGTCAATGGCATCATATCTTTTCTTGAAAATATTTTTAGTTTGCTGGCATCGCAAACAATTTCGGCCAAACTCATATGCATCCTTGAAAAGTGTTGGCCAATAAAACTCACTCTGCAATACTTTTGCTATAATTTTTTTTCACTAAAATGTCATCCACAGGCAAGAGAATGACAGAAGTTAAGTATGCTTTTGAATTCGCTCTCAGGGACACATCACCCAATTACCTGGTCAGAACAATGCTTAAAAAGTTTAGGTTCTTCCTAGAAATAATACTTTATTTGTAAAAAAAATCTATCCTTTTCTTGTCTAGACCAGTGGGAAGGAATTTATTTTGTTACTAAGTATTGACAATATGGGCAAACCAAGAAAGACTAGAAGAAATTGAAAAAAGTTGTTCATCCAAAATTTCTTCCTGATCTCATCTATGATTGATGTGTGTTCAATTAAAATTCTAGAGATATGATCAGCTACCATATTTTTGGAACCCTTCTTATCACAGATCTCTAAGTCAAATTCTTGTAGAAGCAAAATCCATCAGATCAATCATGGTTTAGTATCTTTCTTTGATAAGAGGTGTTTAAGGACCGTGTGATCAAAGTATACCAGAACTTTAGACCCTAAAAGATATGATCAAAATTTTTCTAGGATGAACACAATAGCTAATAACTCCTTTTCAGTAGTAGTATAGTTCAGTTGAGCATCTAAAAAGGTTTTGCTAGCATAATAAATCACATGTGGCTCCTTGTTGATTCTTTGTCCTAACACTTCACCAATTGTAAAATATGATGCATCACACATGATATCAAAGGGAAAGAACCAATCAAGGGGCTTGATAATTGGTGCTATGATCAAAGCTGCACGAAGAGTATGGAAGAATTTTAAATAATTATTATAAAAAATAAAAGGAATTTTCTTGACAAGCAATTTGCACAAAGGTCTAGAAATTTTGCTAAAGTCTTTGATGAATCTCCTATAAAACCCAGCATGATCAAGAAATGATCGTATTTGTTTGATTGAAGTTGGAGGTGAAAGTTTTGAGATGACTTCCACTTTGACCTTATCTACCTCAATCCCCTTCTTAGAAACAATGTGGCCTAAAATAATTCCCTCTCGGATCATGAAATGGCTCTTTTCCTAACTTAACATCAAATTTATTTGTTTACATCATTTCAATACTTGAGCTAGGTTATTAAGGCAATCCTCAAAAGTGGTCCCAAATACTGAAAAGTCGTCCATGAATACCTTCAAAAATTTATCTACCATGGTGAGCAGTAGCCCTCTTTCACTTTGGAACCTCAGCGTGAGAGTAGCCCTCTTTCACTAGGTAGTGGTATTCCTTAACAAGAGGACTATGGTGAGCATATGCTTGAGGTTCACTATGGTGCATTAGAGGATTCTCTCCATCATAGGATAAGGGTCCTCATGGGCTCGATGCATTGAATGGTAGAGAGCAATAGCAGTTCATCGAGCATTAACTTTAGCAACAGTAGTAGTTCACGTATCAACAGTAGTTGCAGCAACAACCATCTTAGAGTTTTGGGTTGAGGAGGGAGCATCATGTTGACTTGATTCCTAATTATGCTCTATTTCTAAGGCTCCTTACAAAATTGCCCTTGCTAAGTTGATGATTTGTTTGATTAGTTACAAGGGGCATATAATTTTTTGAAGATTGATCTTCATTTTGGTTACCATTAGCTGAAGATAAAAGTTAAGGATGTACCTAAGATTGTCTTCAAAATGCATCAAGCCAACAGCCCCTCTTATTCTATTGAAAGATGGTGAAGATGTTTAAGTCTACATTTGAATTTATAATAAGGATGTCATTTATCATGGAAAGAAAATACTTATACTTTCAGAATAAATAGGAGAAACCTGAAATTATATTCTTAAAAGGAGTTGTTTAGCCTTATCAAGCAACAAGTCGAGTAGGAAGTAAAACAATAAAATAAATAAAAAGCAAAGGAAAGAACTCTTATAGTTAAGCAACTTGAGACAAAAGGCAAGAAATATAGAGTCAATTATACTATGGTAGCTAAAGAAGAATGTTTCCCAATTAAGCAACCCAATAGGAGGGGTGAATTGGGTTTTTTTAAAAAATCAGCAAATTTGTGTAATTTTAAAACCCAGGATCAGAAAATACTATGTGAAGTGAAGTAAAGAGAAATTAAGCACAAGAAGCTAATCACACACAAATATAAGAAATTTATAGTGGTTCAGTGCCAACCTTGCACCTATATCCACTCCTCAAGGATATTTTGGGAATTCACTCCACTAATTGTTTCCTTAACGATTATAATTCCTAGCTAACTTAACTAGCCTCTCGTTTACATGTCACAAGGAGGCCAAACAAACCACTAATTTTGGGTTCAGCACACCCACAATGAGTTTCAATCAAGTTAAAACTCAAACAAGCAGAAATGACACAAGTATCAGAGTATAAAAGCTCATAAGTGAGCGAATAAGATAGTAATGGTACTTTACAAATTTATAGGACTCCTTTTAAAGGAGCTTCTCCTTCTTGAATGCTGTATCTTAATCACTTGAGGAAGCTTCTTGAGTTGTTTGGTAGAGCCTTGAATGAGCTTTTAATGACCTTGAATCCCTTAAAGCATAGCAGCTCTTGAAACAAAGAAGGCCAAAATCTCTCTTATTTTTCTTAAGTTTTTTCTTTATTTTCATACTTAAAACTTCTTAAAGCTCTTTTAAATCACTTATTTGAGCTTGTATTTATAGCTTTATGAAGAATTACAACGTTTACTAGCCGTTTTTGACCATTGGGAATGGTTGCATTGAAGATTGAGTAGGCTGGAACGTGTCAGAACTAGTTTTAGAAAGCCTGTCATTGGGTTAGTTGGCTACCATGCCGGCTAACTTCACTGTGCTCATTGTAAGATGCCATAGTAGTCAGCTACCACACCGACTAATTGGCTCTTGGCTTCTGTAATTTTTTTGTGACTCAGATTTTACTCAGTAGCTGGCATAGGAGTCAGTTACTTTGTTCTGGGATGGATTCTTCTCATGTTAGTTAGCTACCATGCCAACTAATTGAACCATACTCTATGTAACTTCAGTTTGACACTTAAGTTAACCTCAGTAACTAGCATGGGAGCTAGCTACTTAGTTTCAAATCACCAAATTCATTATAGGGATATGAAAACTTCTTGTGTTCATGAATCCAAGGGTGCTAGCTCTTGTGTCTTGATTCTTCTTCATGAAATATCTTTCCAAACATTTAAATCTTAATCATTTAAGGCTTGAGTCATCCTTCTTTGGTCTTGTACTTCTTCAAAACTTTCTTTTTATAGCCAAAAATATTATTAAGAGCTTGAATTCCATGTTCTTCTTCTTGATAACTAATGATTACCTACATTTCAATGTAACTTCACACTAAACTCACTAGCCACTTATTTAATTATTTTGTTATTATCAAAATCAATGTGGAGTCAACAAAGAAGATATAATTTTATTGGATATCAAAGAATTACTCGATGATTTCAATGACTTATCCCCAAAGGAATTGCTAGAAGGTTTACCACCCATGAGGAATATTCAATATGCTATTGACTTGGTACCATGTCCTATACTTCTTAATTTACCATGTTATCAAATGAGTCTAGCTAAACATGAAGAATTAAAGATGCAAGTAGATGGATGGCTGGAAAAGAGATATATTCGAGAAAGTATGAGTCTTTATGATGTTTATGCTTTATGATGCCAAAAAAAGATGGATCTTAGAGAATATGCATTGATAGTTGTGCCATTAACAAAGTTACAATCAACTATAAGTTTTAAATCTCAAGTCTTGATGACATGTTAGACATGCTTTCTAATTCTATAATCATTTCTAAAATTAAGCTTCGCAATAATTATCATGAAATTCGTGTTCGCGTAAAATAATCTGCAAGTGCACAGAATCGTAACAAGTAGTAAAGTATTTTTAAAAAATGGATGTCGAACCCAAAGAGATTAATTATGTTATTGAATACCAAAATTTACTAAATTAATTACTATTTAAAAAATCAAATATAAACAAAATGTTCTACTATAAATTATTTAATCTAAAAATTAACAAAGCGTAAAAATTTAAATATGTAAAAATATGATAAGAATAGATCTAGAGCGATTGATTTCACCTATTAATTCTCACATAATTTATTCTTCTTAATTATTAATTTTAATAATCTCATGTTGATGATTAAAATTCTTTAATTATCCAATATCTTTTCTTGAACGATATCAAAAATATCTTCAACTAATAACTCTATATCTCTATGTGAATTTAATTAATTAGAGACTCATTATGTACTTTAAATTTTTTAAAAATTATATTAATCGTAGTAAAGTATCTCTACTTTCGCTCAACTAATGGTTTCTAATTCTACATCTAAAACAACAAATCACCTCTCGATCTCAATATAGTTCAATTGATCAAACAATAAATTGTAAGAATTAATCATAAGAAATAATAAATTACCTCTCGGTCTCATTATAATTTAATTAATCAAATAATAAATTGTAAACATTAATCATAAGAATTAAACACTCAATCATGAAAATATTAAAATAAAATAACTAATAAAATAAATTATGTGTTCATTGATAGATTACATCAATGCTCTAGAAAAAAAAATTAGTTCATAATAAAATTGAAAAGAAAACTGATAAAACTTATGTTTTTTATTGAAAGTAATTGATGAACATGCAGCTCTCGCCTCTGTTCTTCATATCCTTCTTCATTGAAAAACTCTAAAAGTCTCTAAAAGTCTATGGTCATTCATGTAAACTACTGCCTTCTTTTTATAGTTGGAAAGCCGCTGCTCATACCGCGCTGTATATGATGGATTTCTAAACATACTTATCCGAAAAAATGTGGTGTTGCCAACTTATCAACGCATGATCCTTTTCTCTTTGAAAATATGGCATTGGAGTCCTTTTTCACGCATCAACATCCACCGCCTTGTGAAATCTGTTGCATAGCTAGGAATCAAGCCACCGCATTAAAGTCCTTGTTCCATTCAAAAAGTCTTCATGCAATCACTGTTGACTTTTGACCTGTGTTAAAAGTAAAAAAAAAAAAAAAAAAGGTAAGCGACCCATGCGAGCATTAAATGCTCACGTGGGACGCGCTCGCTGGGAGCGTTCGTGGAACGCTCGCGATGAGCGTTCGCAAGCGTTTGCGAAACGCTCGCAGCAAGCGTTCGCGAGCTTTTATTCCGCAGGCTCATGCTCCATGACCAACGTTCGGGAAGGAACGGTCACAAAGAGAAACGGTCAATTTTTTTTATATAAATATATTAATAAACTAAGGAAAATAAAGAGAGAGCATAAAAAGCAGAAAATAAAATCCTTAAAAAATCTCGTTGCTGCAAATTCTGTTGCTGAAAATCCTTGAAGATTATGTTGCTGCAAATTCTTTGAAGATCTTGTTGCTGCAAATTCTGTTGCTGCAAATCCTTGAAGATTCTATTGCTGCAAATCATTGAAGTTGCTGCAATCTGTTGCTGCAAACCCTTGAAGATTCTGTTGCTGCAAATCTCTTAACAAGAAATCTCAACAAGGAAATCTGTCTCAACAAACTACCGGTGGTAAAAGATTTATTTAACTATTTTATTATTATTTTTGAGCATCTGAAGAATTATTGGGTTTGCACCTCCACCCGATCGTGCTCGCGGTAGGAGGATCGGATCGAGCCGGATCGTTGTACTTTGGGGACAAATCGCCAACAACCCGCACGAGAGGGCAAAAACTTGTCCTTAGAGCAGTGTCTAACACGCCTCGACCAGTTTGATTCCTTTTAACTTTAATTTAGATTTTGAATTTAAATTTTAGATTAATTATTCTAGCATTTTTTAAAAAGATTTTTTTCAAAAAATCAAAACAATTTTTCTAACAATCACCACGTGGAGTCCTCAGAGATGTTACACGCTTCCAGGCTATTCCTCTCACTGTATTCCATTGCCACCTTTTCCTCTCGCGTGGGGTCTTCACCCAGTGTCCAACTGGAATCTTCACGCATCAACATCCACATCACCGCATGAAGATTGTTGCCTTTTTTCACTGCATTAAATGTAGTTTCCACCTAATGCAGCCAAGAAACAAATCATAAATAAGGTACCTCAGGAACCTAAGAAAATCAATGCAATGCTCACAATAGGGCGATACTAATAGCGATAGAAAGAGCGCGAACAAGAATCCAATGCGATAATATAATTTTTACTCCCTCACCAGACCACTATTAAGGAGGAATGCATTACATTTTGCAGAAAACAGAAAGAAAGAGCACGATCAACATTAAACGTTACTCTTTGAATTAATACCTTTGAGGTGATGCTTGATGTTTAGCTTTTATTTTATTCTCTTTCATATTTATTCAAGATAAAATAAAAAATAAATAAAAATAAATAAATAAATTTAACTCAAAATAGATTAAAAACTAGCTAATATTGTTATGAAAGTATATGAATTAAATGGTAGGATTTACGCTTATCAATTCGCATTTGACCTGAAGATGAATAGAAAACTGCTTTGAAAATCAGGTATTGAATTAAATGGTCATGCCTTGCAAACTAAGTAATGCTCTTAGCACTTTCATGCTGATGATGAATCAGGTATTGAAACCTTTTAGTAGTAAATTTGTCATGTCTATCTTGATGATATCTTAATATATATAAAAATATCAAAGAACATATGGAGCACTTAAGGAAAGTCTTGCAAATACTATAAAGAGAGAAATTATATATCAATCTGAAAAATGCACCTTCATACAAACCTAATGTCATCATTTTGGAGTTATCCTTTTGGAATTCATCATTTCATCAATAAGCACGGAAGTAGATCTTCAAAAGATAAAAGCTATATTACAACGACCAACACCTACAAGCACCTACAAGCATACATTAGATCAGAAGTTTCCATAGGCTTGCCTTCTTTTATCATCAATTTATTTAGAATTTTTGCAACATTGTAGCAACCACTATGGAATGTATGAAATAGGGCCCTTTCAAATGGACAAAAGGCGCTATCGGCGTATTAGAGCTGATCAAACAATAGATGACTTAAGCCTCCATTCTTTGTATACCTGATTTTAATAAGGTATTTGAAGTAGCTTACATGCATCTCATGTTGGTATAGGTGAAGTGCTTACTTAAGAAGGACATGCACCCTATTGCTTTTATTAGTAAGAAGTTCGATGATGCTAAGCAACGATGCTCTATGTATAATGTGAAGATCTATGCAATGGTTTAAACTTTTAACTACTGGTGAGATTTTCTAATCTATAATGAGTTCATTCTATATTTTAACCATGAAGCTATATAAATTTTCAGAAGAAGCTTAGTTCCAAGCATACCAAGTGGATAAGCTGTATATAAAAGTTTACTCTTCAACTCAAGCATAAGGTAGGAATTAAAAATAAAGTAACATATGCTTTAAGTTGCAAAGCCTACTTATTAGTAGCCATGACCAAGGTAAATGGACTTGAAGAGATAAAAAATTAGTATATAAAGACAAGAATTTGCGAAAAAAATTATATTGCTCTTCAAATGGCCAAGTTTATGAAGTGTTGTGCCTGATGTAGTGCTCTATCAAGGCCCAGATTGGACTAACTTATATTGGGTTGGTGTGGGTCCAAGGGTTGAGATTAAATCAAGTCACGGGTGTATAAGGGCTTGGGGATTAGTTTAATCTCATTGAGTTAGTCCATGAGAGTTTTTGTTGAGTCTAGGCCTGGTCCATTTTATGGATGTATTTAAACCCTGATTTCTAGGGTTTGGATGGAATAACACATATTCTTTTTTTAAAAGAAAAACTCTCTCTCATCATTATCTCCTCATCCTCTCCCTCTTTCTCCATCCGTGGTGGCAAACAAAGCCGTCCAAGAACACGGGGCTTCTGTCGTGAAGGTCCAGCAATGTTGGGAAGAATAGAGGGGGTTGTGGAGTTTTAAACCCAGGATCAAGGGGTTCAAGAATAGACTTGTTACCGCTATGCCAATTTGATTGTTGGCAACAAAGGATGAATGCCCAATGTACTTCTCAAGCGAGGTTGATCCCATTGGTATTCATCAACAACTAAACCCTGTCCAAGAACACGGGGCTTCTGTCGTGAAGGTCTAGCAATGTTGGGAAGAATAGAGGGGGTTGTGGAGTTTTAAACCCAGGATCAAGGGGTTCAAGAATAGACGTGTTACCGCTATGCCAATCTAATTGTTGGCAACAAAGGATGAATGCCCAGGGTACTTCTCAAGCGAGGTTGATCCCATTGGTATTCATCAACAACTAAACCCCAATAGTTGGTATCAGAGCCAGGCTCAGAAAGAAGTTATTTGGAGATCTTTAAGGATTGAAAATTTTTAGCAAGGCTTCATCAAGATCTCTAATTTTCTAAAATATTTTTGTGCTATTTTTGGTTGAGATCTAGCCATGGGTAGTAGCATAAAAATAGATTTTAAAAAGTTTGATTGGAAGAAAAGTTTTACCATATGGAAAGTCCGGGTATAGGACCTCCTTGTGCAGTAAGATTTAGATCTGGCTTTGAAAGAAAGGCCAGATGTGATGACAATTAAGCAGTGGATATCATTGGAGAAGAAAGCATGTTCAGCGATCAGAAGATGTCTGGCAGATTCAGCCCTTTATTCAATATTGAGAAAAAGACCCCAAAGGGACTCTGGTCTAAATTGCATACCCTCTACATGGGAAAGAATATGTGCAACAAGTTGATGTTGAAGAAGCGCCTCTACAACCTTTAGATGTCAGATGGTGAAGATGTGCTGGGCCACATCTAGATGTTCGATCAGATGAGCAATGAATTGCTGAATGTTAGGGTCAAGATGGAGAGAAAGATAAGACACTTTTATTACTATGTTTGCTACCCATATCACATGACTCATTGGTCACGATTCTGCTCTATGGGAATGAGACATTATTCTATAAAGATATTATCTTGGTACTTTGGATGAATGAGCAGAGAAAGAAGATGACCAAGAAAGCTATTCTTCAGAAGGATCTATCAGTTAGGGAAAGGTCAGGCAGAGGTAGGGACAAGAGCAAGCCTAGGGGACGATTAAAGTCTAGGAAGGCTAAGTGCTATAAGTATGGTAAGGTAGGACATATCAAGAGGGACTGTCCTAAAAGAAAAAATCAAAAGAAAAAAAGGAAGGATCTGAATCTGTGAGTATAGTTGCACACAGGAGGTGGATGATGATCTTTTAGTGGTATAAGATGGTCACAGGCACAACACAGAGGTGTGGACCTTGGATTCAGCTTGTTCTCATTATTACACTCTCAATCGGTCGTGGTTCAGCACTTACACAGAGGTTGATGAGGGATGTGTGACTCTTAGAGATGATCACCCTTGCAAGATGGTAGGAATTGGCACATTGAGGGGAAGAATGTTTGATGGCATGGTGCACACTCTTACCAGTATGAAGCATGTCCCAAAACTCAAGAAAAATCTTGTGTCACTGGGGTACCTGGAGTGGACTGGATATAGCTTCAGCAGTCATGCAAGAGTGGAGTTCTGAACATCTCCAATGGAGCTATGGTGGTGATGAGAGGGAGAAGGCTGGAGAACACCTATACAGGTTGAAGGGCTCTGTGGTGATCAAAAAATCTAAGGCAGCAGCTGTGAAACAGGATCCTCGAGATGTGTATAGGATATGGCATTACCGCCTAGGCCACATGAGAGACAAGAAAATGAAAGAACTGAGCAAGAGAGGGCTACTTTCGAACCTGAGTGGTAGAGATATGAAAATCTGTGAGCCATGTTAGATGGAAAAGTAGAGGAGAGTGCAGTTTTTGGTTAGTACAGCTAGGAGTGCAGAACCCCTGGAGCTAGTACATATGGATGTTTAGGGACCAGCCCCAATTTTTGTAAGGAATGGGGCTAGATACTTCTTGACCTTGATAGATAATTTCTCAAGGAAGCTATGGGTCTACTACATGAAAGAGAAATCAGAGGTCTTCACCAAGTTCAGGATTTGAAAGGCTGAGGTGGAGAAGGAGCAGGATAGGTGTGTGAAATGTCTGAGGATAGGTGTGTGAAGTGTCTGAGGTCAGACAATGATGGAGAATATACCAGCAGGGAGTTTCAGAGATTTCGTGAGGAGTGGGGTATCAAAGGTACTTCTCGATGATGAAAACTTTTCAATAGAAAGGGATGGCTGAGAGGATGAATAGAACATTATTAAAAAAAGTAAAATGCTTGAGGCTATAGGCAGGGCTTTCAAATATGTTCTGGATTGATGCAGTCGATGTAGCCAGCTACTTGGTCAATCGATCACCGCATACCAGGTTGGATGGAGGCATTCCAGAGGAGATATGGTCTGGAGAAAAGACAAGCCTAAACCATATGAGGGTGTTTGGATGCACGATATTTGTGCATGTTGGTGCTAGAGAGTAGAGTAAGTTGGATGCCAGGTCAAAGAAGATGATGTTCCTTGGCTACCCACATAGAATCAAGGGGTATCGGCTATGGGACCCCTTGAAGAAGAAGGTTGTCATCAGTAGAGATGTGACCTTCGATGAGAGCTCAATCCTTCAGAGCAGAGATGGTACAAATGCATAGCAGAGGCTGCAGGAGATGGAACACGATAACACTAGTAGATGACCTCCTACACAGTCGTGCCATTTGCTAGTATACCAGAAGTATTTGAGATTTAGGTGGAGAGAACTGATAGAGGGGTTAGAAGCCAGGAGGTTTAGTAGGATGTAGCTGAGCAGAGGACTCAGAAGGACGCAGCTTGGCAGGGGACTGATACTAGGATCGCACTACATAGGCTCAGGAGAAACGTGCGACCATGAGTTTGATACGGCTTCAAAGATTCGATGTCATATGCCCTGATAACAGCGAATAAAGACCCTTATACCTATGAGAAGGTTATGGAGAGTCAGAATAGCTAGGATAGAGATAGGTGGGTCCAGGCTATAGCAAAGATGCAGACTATAGCAGAGAAGATGCAGTCTCTCCATAGAAATGGCATGTGGTAGGTGGTCCAATTGCCACAAAGAAAAAAATTCATTGATTGCAAATGGGTTTATTAGCGCAAGAAAGGGCCTTCAGAGCAAGGAGGTATCAGGTATAAGGCAAGACTAGTGGCCAGAGAATACTCTTAGAAGGAAGGTATTGATTACAGAGAGCTGGTAAAAAAAGGTGGAGTGGAGGGATAGTTTTTGTAGGTATTACAGCTGATGGATAGGCGGACGTGCTGAGGCCTTGAAGTACCAAGGTGAAGATTGTTGTGCCTGATGTGGTGCTATCAAGGCTCAGGTTGGATTAACTTATATTGGGCTGGATTTGGGTCTAAGGGTTAAGATTAAATCAACTCACGGGTGTATACGAGCTTGGGAATTAGTTTAATCTCATTGGGTTAGTTCATGAGAGTTTTTGTTGAGTCTAGGCTTAGCCCACTTGGTGGATATATTTAAACCCTAATTTCTAGGGTTTGGATAGAATAACACATATTCTTTTCTTTTAAGAAAAGCTCTCTCTCATCATTATCTCCTCATCCTCTCCCTCTTTCTCCATCCGTGGTGGCAAACGAAGCCATCCAAGGGGCTTCTATCATGGAGGTCCAGCAATGTTGATCCAGCAACGTTGATCCGTGCTCGTGTTGCAAGAATGCTGGGGCATTCTCTTTGTGAACTCAAGCCATGTCCACGTGCTTCATGCTTCATGGACGTGAGAACGTGGGCATGCGTTGGGGAAGACTCAAGAAGAGAATGGAAGCGACTTTGTGAAAGGAAGAAGAACGCGTGGCTTGGTCAATGCGTGAAGACAATTCTTGGAGTCACGAGCATAGTGGAGGGGGAGAGGTTCCAGCCAAAGCAAAGAAAAAGGATTTATTTATTAAAATAAAATTTGGGAAGAATAGAGGGGGCTGTGGACCCAAAATCAAGTGATTCAAGAACAGACATATTACATCTACGCCAATCTAGTTGTTGGCAACAAAGGGTAAAAGTCCAGGGTACTTCTTAAGCAAGGTTGATCCCATTGATGTTCATCAACAACTAAACTCCAACAGAAGGATCTAAGTATTTTATCCAAGCAAGTTATCTCTTCCACGGCAACAAGCTTCATGTACCTATTTCATCTCTTTGAGATTTTCTTATCCATAAGTTACATGTAAGTGAAATTAGTAGGACATTTTGATAGAGATAAAACTTCAGCCTTATTTTGAAGCAAGATTTTCCTTCCATAAGAAAGGATGTTGAAAGATTTATTAAAGTGTGCAAAGTAGGTCAATTGCCAAAGGTCATAAATAAAATCTAAATTATGTCATCCTCTTTCCATTTCAAAATACCGTAGAAAGACCTTAGTATTGATTTTTGTGCTTAGACTTTGAAAGACAAAGAGAATATTTGATTCTATTTTTATAGTGATAAGGGATAAAATTGTCATTGCATTGTTGACCACTCACATCGGCGATGGGGTCACCCAGTCCAAATGCCCTGCTTGCCAGCTGACCGGCTAGCACGATGTTCTAGCAACAAGAGTCTCCTCATAATGAAGAAAGAAAATAAGAGGAAAAAAAAAGGGCCACGTCATGTGCGTGGGTTCTCCCAAGGGCCCCCTCATTAATATCTGGCAGTCAAATTAATAGGCTAGAGCATTTAATGGTGCAGAAACGGTCATAATGACTTAGCCAGCATTTAATAGAATAAAAAGAGAGGAGAAAGCATACTTCGACCAACATGCCTCAGAAAATATAGTTTGGCAAATATACTTCGGCCAACATAGCTCGGTCATCATAGCTCGGCCAGCCTCGGCCTCAGCCAGCTTCAGCATAGCTCGACCAACATAGCTCGGCCAACATAGCTCAGCCAGCCTCAGCATCAGCCAGCTTCAGCATAGCTCAGCCAGCATAGCTCGGCCAACATGCCTCGGCAAATATAGTTCGGCCAATATGCCTCGGCAAATATAGTTCGGCCTCCGCAACCACGCTATGTCTTTTGCATCAAGGCATTTATGACCTCATAAAGGCCACATATATCTACCTGCTTTAAGGCATTCAATGCCTTATTTTCTTCCCTGCATTAAGGCATTTATGGCTGCCACGTTCACCCTTTATGCCTCGGCACCTACCTCCGCCAAGCCTCCGCCAGCCATGATGACTGAACCACAACACCTCTGCGGAATCTGGCGTGGGAGAGTTCAAATTCACTGTAACAGAATAAGATTCCAAATAAGGAATCATACCAAAACGTGGCCTAGGACCTACAATAGTGGCCTAGGGACCACGCAGCCACTGAGTCTCAAGCCATCGGCCAGCTCTCCCCGCCTCCCAGCCGTCGATCCTTTAACTAACCATATACGGATCCTACCGGCCCTGTAACAACCTGATTCGAATCCGTTTCGAATCCCAACAACTTTCAGACCTCATCCAGAGCACGTCCAAAAAGTCAGGTGACCGCCTATAAATGCTACCACCTCAAGCCTCTCAGGTACGGCTATTCTACGCCCATTTTTCATTCACAGTTCTCACACTCCGCCATGAAAGCTCCCACGAGAGCTCGGAGGAACTCTTCCTGGGGATCCTTCTCTCCATATTTGTTGATTGCTGGTCTCCACTGACTTGGACGTCGGAGGGTCTTCCGCAGAGGGCCACCCCCAACGCCTCTTGCATGAGGACTGTCTTGCAGGTCCACCAAGGAGGGAGCCCACGCTGCAGCCCGATCGCGCCCGAGCCAGAGGACAATCCCAGCAGCAACAGATTGGCGCTAGAGGAAGGGCCTCAAGTCCCGTTAAACTTGAAAAAAAAGGAGACAAGGATCTCGATCTGGAAGAGAACCTCTCCAATGGCTAATCAGAGAAGGGCAACTTCTGAAGCCCAGGACCGGGTCGCCTCCCAGAGACCCGATCCGATGAGTATCGTGGCACTGCCGCCGCCACCAGCTGAGACTCCATCGCCACCAACTATCCCAGTGACCCAGGACCTGTTCGCCACACTGGTCCAGCAGGTCCAGGCCCTGACCCGTCTAGTTCAGAGCGCCATACAGCTCCCCATCCAGTTGTAGCTACCCCTGCTCCATGCCTCCCAGAAGAGGCCGCAACTCCTCTTTCTCCAGCCACTTCTTCTTCTGGTCCGCATGGAGTTGCGGACCCCCCATGTCGACCTAAGGAGGCCAGACTAGTCCCGCAAGGGGGCTGCGACAAGGATCTCCCCAGATCTCGGCGGGCCCGATTCATCTCTCCGGTGTCCTCTCACCACGACTCGACGCCATCTCCGCCTTCTCCCTGCCTTGGCACAACAGATCGGCTTCCTTAGCCGCGCTATACGCACCAAGGCATTTATGGCCTCATAAAGGCCATGTGCATCTACCTGCATTTAATGCCTTATCTCCTTCATCATTAAGGCATTTATGGCTACCACATTGCCCCCTAGGCACCTTTTGCGTGAGGAAGGATGGCGTCATAAAGCCAAGACAAGGAGTTCTTGACTCCATGCTTCACAGAAGTCCAACGTCCAGCTTCAACCTCGGCCAGTGGATCTACCGCACCACACAGAGAGTTCCCACAGGTGAGACCCCGTTTCGGATGGCCTTCGACATAGAAGCTGTCATCCCCGTGGAGATAGGACCCCCTATCCGCGGATGCTATCATGCCTCCAGAGTCAAAGGGAGATCTTTCTTGCCCGGCGACCTTGTTCTTCGGAAAGCATCTGTCTCCAAACCGTTGGAGCAAGGAAAACTGGCACCAAATTGGGAAGGCCCCTACCAAGTGGCGGAGATCATTGGACCGGAAACCTACAAGCTGCAAGATCTAAATGGAAAGTCTGTCCCCCGGACGTGGAACTCGGACAATCTCCGTAAGTATTATCAATAGGGTATGTCCTCTATAAGTCCATTTTGATATGCCTTATTATACCTTCCTGTCGGCACGTATTTTTGTAATTTGCAACGTGAATCATCACACATTATGTTGCCAAAGATTGCGAAAAGAAACAGGTGCTGCTCACCAATCCTCGGCACGACCAAGTTGCCTATTTGCACAGGAAATCTCCGAACCTTGGCAGGGCCAAGTAAAAATCTCCGAACCTCGGCTGGGCCGAGCAACAAAATCTCCAAACCTTGGCAGGGCCAAGTAAAAATCTTCGAACCTCGGCTGGGCCGAGCAACAAATTCTCCGAACCTTGGCAGGGCCAAGTAAAAATCTCGAACCTTGGCAGGGCCAAGTAAAAATCTCCGAACCTCGGCTGGGCCGAGCAACAAATTCTCCGAACCTTGGCAGGGCCAAGTAAAATCTCCAAACCTTGGCAGGGCCAAGTAAAAATCTCCGAACCTCGGCTGGGCTGAGCAGCAAAATCTCCGAACCTTGGCAGGGCCAAGTAAAAATCTCCGAACCTCGGCTGGGCCGAGCAACAAATTCTCCGAACCTTGGCAGGGCAAGTAAAAATCTCCGAACCTCGGCTGGGCCGAGCAACAAATTCTCCGAACCTTGGTAGGGACAAGTAAAAATCTCCGAACCTTGGTAGCGCCAAGTAAAATATAATCTTGAAGGCTCAGAAACACCGAGTAATTCTTTGAAGGCTCGGCAACACCGAGTAATTTATTATTTGGAAGCCTCGGTTACAACCGAGTAGCATCTTGGAAGGCTCGGCAACACCGAGTAATTTATTATTTGGAAGCCTCGGTTACAACCGAGTAGCATCTTTGAAGGCTCGGCATCACCGAGTAATTTATTATTTGGAAGCCTCGGTTACAACCGAGTAGCATCTTTGGAAGGCTCGGAAACATCGAGTAATTCTTTGAAGGCTCGGCAACACCGAGTAATTTATTATTTGGAAGCCTCGGTTACAACCGAGTAGCATCTTGGGAAGGCTCGGTAACACCGAGTAATTTATTATTTGGAAGCCTCGGTTACAACCGAGTAGCATCTTGGGAAGGCTCGGAAAACCGAGTAATTCTTTGAAGGCTCGGCAACACCGAGTAATTTATTATTTGGAAGCCTCGGTTACAACTGAGTAGCATCTTGGGAAGGCTCGGCAACACCAAGTAATTTATTATTTGGAAGCCTCGGTTACAATCGAGTAGCATCTTTGAAGGCTCGGCATCACCGAGTAATTTATTATTTGGAAGCCTCGGTTACAACCGAGTAGCATCTTGGGAAGGCTCGGAAACACCGAGTAATTCTTTGAAGGCTCGGCAACACCGAGTAATTTATTATTTGGAAGCCTCGGTTACAACCGAGTAGCATCTTGGGAAGGCTTGGCAACAACGAGTAATTTGTTATTTGAAGGCTCGGCAATACCGAGTAATTTATTATTTGAAGCCTTGGTTACAACCGAGTAGCAATTAATATTTGGAAGCCTCGGTTACAACCGAGTAGCATCTTGAGAAGGCTCGACAACAACCGAGTAATAAATTCCCAGAGCATCGGCCAAAGACCGAGTGATATATTTCTGAAGGCTCGGCAACAACCGAGTAATAAATTCATCCATAAAAGTATGCTCTTTCTAGACCCATTTTTATTCATTGAATTAAGTTTAGTTTTTAAAAGGCCTGCGAAATTTTTATAACTCTCCTTAAAAGTTACAATGAGAAACAGATCATGAAAAGCTCCGACCAGAGCCGGAGTGCATCTCTTATAATCAAAAGCCCCGGCTAGAGCCGGAGTGCATCTCTTATAATCAAAAGCCCCGGCCAGAGCCGGAGTGCATCTCTTATTATCAAAACCCCGGCCAGAGCCGGAGTGCATCTCTTATTATCAAAAGCCTCGGCCAGAGCCGAAGGGCATCATCTATTAACAGAAACCTCGGCCAAAACCGAGTGACATGTCGGAACCCTCGGCTAAAGCCGGAGGGAATTTCTTATTGATCTTCAAAAGCCCCGGCCAGAGCCGGAGTGCATCTCTTATTATCAAAAGCCCCGGCCAGAGCCGGAGTGCATCTCTTATTATCAAAAGCCCCGGCCAGAGCCGGAGTGCATCTCTTATAATCAAAAGCCCCGGCCAGAGCCGGAGTGCATCTCTTATTATCAAAAGCCCCGGCCAGAGCCAGAGTGCATCTCTTATTATCAAAAGCCCCAGCCAGAGCCGGAGTGCATCTCTTATAATCAAAAGCCCCGGTCAGAGCCGGAGTGCATCTCTTATTATCAAAAGCCCCGGCCAGAGCCGGAGTGCATCTCTTATTATCAAAAGCCTCGGCCAGAGCCGAAGGGCATCACCTATTAACAGAAACCTTGGCCAAAACCGAGTGACATGTCGGAACCCTCGGCTAAAGCCGAAGAAAATTTCTTATTGATCTTCAAAAGCCCCGACCAGAGCCGGAGTGCATCTCTTATTATCAAAAGCCTCGGTCGAAGACTGAGTGATATATTTCTGCAGCCTCGGCCAATCCGAGTGATACAGCACTAAAGCTTCATCCCAGCCGGATAATTTCTCGGACACTCTAGTGCAACTAAAGCACCTTATTTTACTTCAGCAAGAGGGCTGCCCAGGCCTTTCTCTAACCTACACAGAGATAAATACTTCCTCTACAGAGGATCGAATGACACGTTCCCTAAATAAGATTGCTCCAAAATTCTACTCCCTATATCCGAAATTACACTTCGGACTAGGGAGTGGGGGGCATGTGATAAGGGGTAAAATCATCATTGCATTGTTGACCACTCACATTGGCGATGGGGTCGCGCCCAGTCCAAATGCCCTGCTTGCCAGCTGGCCGGCTAGCACGATGTTCTAGCAACAAGAGTCTCCTCATAATGAAGAAAGAGAATAAGAGGGAAAAAAAAGGGCCACGTCATGTGCGTGGGTTCTCCCAAGGGCCCCCTCATTAATATCTGACAGTCAAATCAATAGGCTGGAGCATTTAATGGTGCAGAAACGGTCATAATGACTTAGCCAGCATTTAATGGAATAAAAGAGAGGAGAAAGCATACTTCGGCCAACATGCCTCAGAAAATATAGTTCGGCAAATATACTTCGGCCAACATAGCTCGGCTAGCTCGGCCTCAGCCAGCTTCAGCATAGCTCGGCCAACATAGCTCGACCAGCATAGCATAGCTCGGCCAACATAGCTCAGCCAGCATAGCTCGGCCAGCCTCAGCATCAGCCAGCTTCAGCATAGCTCGGCCAACATGCCTCGGCAAATATAGTTTGGCCAACATGGCTCGACAAATATAGTTCGGCCTCCGCAACCATGCTATGTCTTTTGCATCAAGGCATTTATGACCTCATAGGCATTCAATGCCTTATTTTCTTCTCTGCATTAAGGCATTTATGGCTGCCACGTTCGCCCTTTGTGCCTCAGCACCTACCTCCGCCGAGCCTCGCCATGATGACTGAACCACAACACCTCTGCGGAATCTGGCGCAGGAGAGTTCAAATTCATTGTAACAGAATAAGATTCCAAACAAGGAATCATGCCAAAACGTGGCCTAGGACCTACAATAGTAGCTTAGGGACTACGCAGCCACTGAGTCTCGAGCCATCGGCCAACTCTCCCCGCCTCCCAGCCGTCGATCCTCTAACTAACCATATACGGATCCTACCGGCCCTGTAACAACCTGATTCGAATCCATTTCGAATCCTAACAACTTTCAGACCTCATCCAGAGCACGTCCAAAAAGTCAGGTGACCGCCTATAAATGCTACCACCCTCAAGCCTCTCAGGTACGACTATTCTACGCCCATTTTTCATTCGCAGTTCTCACACTCCGCCATGAAAGCTCCCACGAGGGCTCGGAGGAACTCTTCCTGGGGGATCCTTCTCCTCATATTTGTTGATTGCTGGTCTCCACTGACTTGGACGTCGGAGGGTCTTCCGCAGAGGGCCACCCCCAACGCCTCTTGCGTGAGGACTGTCTTGCAGGTCCGCCTAGGAGGGAGCCCACGCTGCAGCCCGATTGCGCCCGAACTGGAGGACAGATCCCAGCAGCAACATATAGCATTGTATAGATTCAGAAAAATAGTACAATTTGTACCTTGCTATAAACATCTAATGCTTTACATATTGCTAAGATATTCTTTGAAGAAATAGTAAGGTTATATGGTATACCAAAAACTATTGTATTCGATAAAGACATCAAATTCATAAACTATTTCTGAAAAACTCTATGGCTATGATGGAAACAAAGCTACTATTTTCTAGTACCTATCATCCTCAAAGTAATGATCAAACTGAAGTCATAAATCAAAGTCTAGGCAACCTTCACTACAATAATTTTAAATCTAAAAAAGTCATTTTCCGATGCTAAAAAGCATCAAAAAATCACATCCTGATGCTGTGTAGAGCATCAAAAAATGGGGAGTAGAGATAAAATTTCTTGTTGCTTTTTAAAAGTACCGAAAAATAAAGTGCCGATGCTTAAAAGTGTCGGCACAGATTTAGCTTGCCGATGCTTTAAAAGCTTGGCAAACTGAAAGCGTCGGCAAGCTAAAATGTCGTGATGCTTTCAAAAAGCGTTGAAAAAAATCGTATGGAATGCATGACACGGAAATGGATGCGATATCGACATTAGGCTTTCGGATTTAAAAGTTACGGAAAGTTGAACATCCACAGTAAAAAGGGCCCATCAGTCTGGACTCGCTAGCATGAAAGCAATGGGGCCCATGGAAAGGAGAATGTGACTTGGGACCGGAAGCACCTATTGATGGCTCGACTGAGAATTTCTCTCTCTCTCTCTCTCTGACTCTTCTTCTAAGAAACCAACCAACCAACCAGCCATTAGATTCTAATTCATTAAAAACAATTTAAATAAAGAAAAGACTCGTTAAAATCTTGAGCACAACTAAAAATTACCAAATCAGACACCAGGAAAGAACTCATTGAAACTAAAATTGCTGATCTGTACATTGCTCAATGTAGTGTCATGGCTCAATGTCAGTGCCCTCCAAATCCATTACAAGTGTACATGGCTCAATGTCGCTACACCTTGCCAACCAAATTCCTGTAGTAGTTTGTGACCTTAAGAAAAAAAAAAAATGCTCGTTTGAGTAAACTTAAAAATAACATATTGGAAATGCTGACAAAACAAATAGGAGATAATTAAAAACTAAAAGCATGCATTTCCCTAAAGTTGGTATAGAATAGGTGGTTCAAAAGAGTGCTCTTCCCTGTCCAAAGTCAAGAAAGAATCACAAAAGACCTTCATAATACAGTCTAACATGGCTGATTTGCATGTGTATGATGTTAGGGGATAAGAAATACAAAGCTGGCAGAAGCTTGACATTCAGATCCCTACAAAACTTCAAAATTTTAGTGGATCAGAATTAAATTGATTGAAATATTTTAGTGGATACCAAGACAGAATAACGAGACTAGGGTGACGCATGCGAGCTGGAAACATGAGGAGGCCGCCAACGCTGTTATAATAAGGAGGATAAAAACATTTCTCTAGCCAATTGTCATTGCTACCAAAAAAAAAAAAGAGAACACTGTGACTTCACATTTTATAATAAAAATGGCATGTGTATTGCTTGCACTAGGTTTCAAAGTGTTGACTGCTGATTTGATTGACTAGATTGAACTCCTCCTACTTAATTTTTGAAACATCAAGCGAACACCAGAAAAAGCTATAATCAGTATTTACATGATCATCAACTCGACAAAATTTATTAGGTGATACCCATGATATTTTCTCTACTATCAAATAAATAAATAAAATAGAGAATCGGTTCTAGCCTTGGCCCTACTACAGCTATAGGAAAAAAACCCTTCGATGGCTTCTCATAACCAAATATCATATTCTTTCCAGCCTTATCAATCTGAAAAGTGAGGATTATATTTCAGCCATGTTACACAATCATAAAAAATTTACCTAAGGTTAGAAAAGAATTATCCATTATAACTTGTGTCATGATCAGCCAAAAACGACCAGATAACTTTAATGAAGGTTCTACTGCTGCACATTTTAACCTTGTCATCTGCAGTAGAAAAGGATCAGAAATTTATCTTCCATTTCATGCAATACAAGACATCCTCGGAAAAGAAAATGCTGAGGAGAAACAAATATGAAGTGATAGAATTTTCAGATGAGACACTCCAAATTTACTGACTGGCTGATTCTGTGCGGTGAAGAATTGCATGCAGATATGTTAACACACATGAATTTGCAATGATATTTTGAATTCAAATGTAAAATAAAATGCATTATATTGATTGCACAAAACAGTACAGAATGCTTTTGAGAGTACTCGCAAACAAAATGTCCCTACTTAATAGGAAACCCAAAAAGTTTAAATGATAATTATTAAACCAAACATAACCAACATAAGATATAATGTAATACCATATAAAATGACATTGCATACATAAAAAAAAACTTTTATTTGAATTCAAATCTAAATTCATACTTGAAGATAAAAGGTCAAGGGACTGGCCTCCATCTTCTAGACTTCTAAATGATGTAAATGGATACCGTCTTTTTATGCTGTGATGGACCATGAATGCATCATGATAAGATCAAACAGGTTAAAAAATATGGCACTGGAGCTGCATCCAGATCATATTTAAGAAAATTCAGCTTATAATGGAATCTTAAGTCTCTAGACCTGCCTGTGCACAAGACTCGTATTACATCTAGGCAGGACTAAGTCTGTGCGAAAAGTTGTTGGTATCATATTGTTCACTAATAGAAATTCAAGAATGCCTCAATATTTGGAAGAAACTCCATAAACTCTACGAGAACTTCACTCTGTACTCTTGTGAATACCATTGGAACAAGCAAAAATATATCCAAGTATTATGTCAATACAAATATTACCCATTGACATTGACACTACTGATTGAAGAACAACAGTTGAAAAGTAACAGTGTTTTCTGAGAGGCTGTCGGTTAAGATGTTATGGATGGTTGTCTCTTAATTGAGATCTTCAAAGCTAAAGTCTAGGCTCTAATATTTATTCGTTTGATAGCCATTGCAGTTTGGAGTCCTTCATGATGTGAGATGATTTTGCATTGGGAATATGTCTGTTCCTCATATAGACTTCAAAAATATCAAAGGGCATGTTTTACAGTCCAAAAGAGGAAGCTTGAATGGTCAAAGAAGACATGAAGGGGGCTATTAAGTCTATATTGAGCTACGCTATTCTGTATTGGACCAGGATGGTCTGTTTTGCATGCCGGTGGCGTACATATATTGCTGCACCATGCTGATATCGAGCTGGTGTGCTGTGTACCAGCACTTTAAACCTTGTAAGGAACATCAATGATCTCTTATTCATATAACTTATGGATACTTGAAAGGCAAGTATCATGTATATCACATGCACTTATCAACAAGCTTTCATGTTGAAGAAATGATAAGGCATGCCTATCAAATTATTCAACGAATTTTTGTAAAATAATGGTTCAAGTTACAAGTTTATAGGTTCATAGAGACACCTATTAGCTCCTCTTGGTGTGATTTTGATGGCATAACTGCTTCACCAACTCTCAAAAGAAGTGAAAGTCATTGTTGCTGCCAAACCACTTGCAATGACCGTCGGGTGAGCTGGGATCTCCGTAGGCCTTCTAGAGTACATAAAGGTCACCGTCTTCCTCCAGGAGCCTGCAAAAAGTCCCGGACCGGTGGTTCCGGTGGGGGCCCTCCGACGCCCAAGTTAGTGGGTTGTAGAACAGGAAAGTTGTATATCATTAGAGTTCGAAAGAGAAGAGTCCCCTCGCGTTGAGCTCGGGTTCTCTTCTTATACCTCTATGGGGAGCCACGTTCTCCTGAATGGCAAGTGGGTGAGCCGTTATTGAATGGGTGCCGTGTATGCTGATAACTGCGGGGCGCGCTAGTACCTGCTCGTGATTTCAGCGGGCGAGATACGCGGTAACAGATGTCTCGAATCTCGGGGTCCATTACTTGAAGTGGGTTTCAGTGTCTTTTGAAAAGTATGGCACCAAGTTATGGTTAGAGCCAGACTAAAGCCATAGGCCGGAGCCAAAGGTCGGAGCTGGAGGCCGGAGCCGACGCTGTAGGCCGGAGCTGGAGGCCAGAGCCAACGCTGGAGGCCGAAGCCGACGCTGTAGGCCGGAGCTGGAGGCCAGAGCCAACGCTGGAGGTCGGAGCCGACGCTGGAGGCCGGAGCCAACGCTGGAGGCCGGAGCCAATGCTGGAGGTCGGAGCCAAAGGCCGGAGCCAAAGGCCGGATCCGACGCTGGAGGCCGAAGCCAAAGGCCGGAGGCTGGAGCCAAAGGCCGGAGTCAAAGGCCGAAGCTGGAGGCTGGAGGCCAGAGCCAAGGGCCGAAGCCAAAGGCTGGAGGCCGGAGCCAAAAGCCGAAGCCAAGGGCGGGGACAAGGATTCCAAAATCCCGAGAACGAGCTATCACATCATTAATTCTGGAGGGGGTTATAACACCTCCCAGAGGAGATGGTCAGCCGTATCAAATGCCCCCCCGCCCCTGAGATGGGTGGGTGCACAGTCACCAGCAAAAGGGGTGTTAATATCCACCAGGCGGCTGACCTCCGCGCCATTATTTCATTCGTTCATGCTGTTGGGATTGGGGAAGATTTCTCTCGAGTAAGGAGTTGTAAAAAGGTGAGCGTCATCATTGCGGTAAGGACACCGCCATCTTTTTAGTGGTGAAGCTTTTCGCTTTTTTCGCGCCGATGGGCTGCTGAAGCGGCTTCCAGTTGAAAGTAGACACATGGCTAGACCGGACAGCCGCGGGATGATTTGAAATGGGGCTATAAAAGAAAAAAAAATCATTCTTATCCTTCCATCCCCACCTTCTCTTACGTTACAACCGCCTGCCTTGAGTCTGCAAGCGTCCATCCGCCTCCTGTGTCTGTTCCCCTTCTCGTGCTCCTTCAATCTCAGTTCGAGCTTTCCAGGTTAGTTCCCATGGCTTCTTCGCCTTCCTGCTCTATTTCTGATTCCGAGGGTCGTTCCCCCATTCCTTCTCAACCTTCTGCTTCTTTACCGAGTCATTGGACCAAACCGTCTTCTGACCACACTTCACCAGAACGGCGGCGGTCGGCCGGACACCCCGCAACCGGGGGTCGGCCGGCCGTCGGACGAACCTCTCCCCGACGCCGTTCGGCAGTCGCTGGTCCCTCCAGCGCTATCAAGGAGTCCCCCGAGTGGACTGCCTCCACCATGTCTGCTCAAGATATACTGAACTTAGGAGCCAAATATAATTTTCCTCCAAACGTACGTTTGTCCTACCCCGCTCCTAATGACAGGGTAACCTCTTCCCGTCCCGGAAGGGTTGCCTTGTATGGAGCCTTCTTTAAGGCAGGACTTCGATTACCCATTCACCCTTTCATCCTCAATCTTCTAGATATGTATTCTTTAACACCCTTCCAATTAGTCCCTAATTCCATCCGGACCATCGTTGGTTTTCTGATTCTTTGTCATCTGCAAGGTATAGAGGCTAGCATTTCCTTATTTCGCAGTTTCTATACCCTTCGCAAGCAAACGTGTTGGTGGTCCTTCACCCCAAGACCCACTAGGATCCTCAATTGTATCTTCCCACCTCTATTAAAGGGTGGAAAGATAAGTTTTTCTTTGCCAATGTCGAGGGGGTGAGCGGAAGCTGGGGGACACCAAATACTGATGCCAATAGGGATTCTTCCATCCTTCCGAGGGATCGAATGGCCTTTGGGCAACTTATAACTGCCGATATCCCTCGGTGCAATCAGCTTCTGACTGACGAAAACCTCGCCTCGCTGGCCTTATTCCATCTAGCGGTGAGCACTTGATTACTCACCTCGTTCCCCTCTTCTTCTGTTCCTTGCATTCATTTTTATTTATATTTTATTTTTTAAACTCCTTTCCTATTTTTGATATAGGGATGACGCCATCACTCCGTGAGATCAGGCAAGCCGCTACCAGGAAGAGGAAGGCCAAGGGGAATGGGGCCCCCGCGAGAGGAGGGCCGTCGCCAAGATTCCCAGGAGGACCGATGCCGAAAGGGCTGAAGCCGGTAGGGCTGAGGTCATGGAGCCTTTGCACGGGCACGAGGCGGTGGAAGCCCAAGCCGATGAGCCCATGAGGAACGACGCAGTATGGGCCGAAGCCAGCGGGGAAGTTGGGCGGAATGAGGAGGGAAGAAGCGATTTGCCTTCGCTAGCACCGGCTCCCCCTTCTGTTATTCTGCTTGATACCTCTCCGAAGCGAGTTGTGAAAGCACCGTCGCCCCTGCACGAAGCCGTCGAGACGGAGCTGGCCCACTCAACTACAAAGTCGACTCCAGCTGCTATTATATCCCCCAAGGGGGCAACAACCGAGGTGCCTCCACCAGCGAAATTGCAGGGGGTGGTAGAGTCGGAGGCAGAGTCCTCCACGCGGCCCCCACGTCGGCGAAAGCGAAGGGCATTGATCCTTCCTTCCAATCGATTTTGGTGAATTATAGTCACTAGGCTGAGCGAGCACTGAATGAGGCATCCGTGTCTGATGTGCAGGAGTTCCTCCATCATCAGGGAGGGCTACCTTCTTTCGAGAGGCATCTGTGGCGCACCTCTGGGTGAGTTTTGCTCCACTATCATTGATTTTTTTTTTAGGCTGTTTTCTTTGTCTAACTTAAACACCCTATCCAAGCATTGAATTCTATGATTGCCATGAGGGACATGTGGGCCCTAGGCGATGCTGCTCTCGATCAATCGTTGGAGGAGATGCGAGAACTCCGGGCCAGGGCAGAGAGGGCAGAAATGGCCTTAGAGGATACCCGAGCAGAAATCGCTCGGGCGCTTAAGGGCGAAGCCGAAGCCCTCCGGCTAAGAGCCGAGAAGGCAGAAGAGGCATTAGAAATTACCCAATGCAAAGCGGCAATGAGCTAGATAATGCTCAGGTGGCCGAAGAAAAACAAAGGGTAGCGGAGGAGAAATTGGTGGTGGCGGAGTCGGAAGTGTATATGCTGAAGAACCGATTACACTCCGCCACCATTGAGATAGGGGTGGCCAAAGAGAGGGCTGAGAATGCAGAGGAGATTGCCCGCCAGTCCGATGCCAAAATTGCTGATTTGAAGACGGCGACGATCGAAGCTGAGAAGAAAGTTGCGAGGCTGAGAAGAAGGCTGCGGAGGCCGAGAAAAAGGCTGCAGAAATTGAGCAAAAGGTTGCAGAAGCCAAGCAGAGAACCTCCGAGGCAGAGAGAGAGCTACATAGGCCGTAGAGAACTTCAGGAAGTCTAGCGCCTTTAGCAGGGAATTGGCTGAATCGACAGCTTTTGCATATGAGGGCGGCTTCCAAGACTACAAGGAAAAAATCCAAAAACTCTATGGCCTTGAAGGGATCGAAGGGTTGGAGCCAGATGACATCCCGGAAGATGACAACTTAGCTCCAGACGATCCCTAGTCTCTTTCACTTTGACTGTAATGCTTCAAGTCCGATTTAAATCAGCGATTTTGTAAACTTGGGCTATTAATGAATCTTTTGATCCGTAATGTTTATATCTTGGTTCATAATTGGGTCTGCTAGTGTGTGAATTGACGCGAACCAAAAACCTATGGCCGAAAAATTACGATATGATTCCCTTTTTGAGGGACATTAGAAAATCAATTAGAGAACTGATGCGGGATCAATCTTGGTTGCAGACACGAGGGTCAAAGCACTTAGAGTAGGACCACGTTTGTGCGGACGCAAAGTCGTTCAATGCCAACACAAGGTTGGATAAAATGCTAACGCGGAGTGGGGCTTAAGTGCCGGTGCGGAGCCGGGCTTCAAGTGCCGATGCGAAGCTGGGCTTCAAGTGCGGCGGAGCCGGGCTTTAGGTGCGGACGCGGAGCCGGGCTTTAGGTGCCAATGCGGAGCCGGGCTTTAGGTGCCGACACGGAGCCGGGCTTCAAGTGTCGACACAGAGCCGGGCTTTAAGTGCCGACGCAGAGTCGAGCTTTAGGTGCCGACGCGGAGCTGGGCTTTAGGTGCCGACACGGAGCCGGGCTTTAGGTGCCGACGCGGAGCCGGGCTTTAAGTGCCGACATGGGGCCGGGCTTTAGTGCCAATGCGGAGCCGGGCTTCAAGTGCCGATGTGGAGCCGGGCTTTAGGTACCGACGCAAAGCCGGGCTTTAAGTGTCAACACAGAGCCGGGCTTTAAGTGCCGACGCGGAGCCGGCTTTAGGGTGCCGGCGTGGAGTCGGGCTTAATTGAGAAGCCAGAATGCTTAAACACTTTCGTTAGTGCAAAAGGATGAACGACAATTATAGGCTAATGTTTAAAACAAATATGACAATGGGTTACTAATAATATCGCCTGAGATTATCCTAATTCCAGGTATGAGGGAGGGTGTCCCGTCTAGTTCTTCGATCCGGTAAGCTCCATGATGAAGTTCCTGGGTGATCCGGTAAGGCCCTTCCCAATTGGGGATAGCTTGCCTCCCTCCGTAGGTTTGGAGACTGCAGCTCGCTGAGGACCAAATCCCTCGGGAGGAACGTCCTGGGATGGACTCGGGCGTTGTAGTACTTTGCAATCCTTTGTCGGTAAGAGGCCATTCTGATTCGTGCTTGATCGCAAAGCTCTTGACGAGGTCAAGGTTAGCCCTTAGTTGACTGGGATTGTCATCTTCATTGTACGACTGTGTCCGGGGACTAGGGACACCGATCTCCACTGGGATGACGGCTTCTGTTCCGAAGACAAGGCTGAATGGAGTCTCTTCAGTGGGAGCACGGGGCGTTGTGTGATAAGCCCACAGTACATTCGGGAGCTCTTCTACCCATCTCCCCTTAAAGTTGTCCAAGCGTGTCCTGAGTCCTTGTAAGATTATACGATTCATCACTTCGGTAGCCCCGTTAGTTTGCGGGTGACCAACAGAAGTGAACCTTTGGTCCCTAGTTCAGCACAGAAGTCTCTGAATGGGCCATTATCAAACTGGCGTCCGTTGTCGGTAACGAGCGTGTGGGGTAGTCCAAATCGGCAAATAATGAACTTCCAAAAGAAACTCCTCACCTTAGCTTCAGTAATCTTGGCTAGCGCTTCAGCTTCCACCCACTTAGTGAAATGATCGATGGTGACAAGCAAGTACCTCCGTTGGCCAGAAGCAGGAGGGAAAGGTCCCAAGATGTCCATCCCCCATTGGGCAAACGGCCATGGAGCCGATAGAGGGCTCAGTCGAGAAGTTGGTTGTCGTTGGATGTTGGCATGCCGCTGGAAACTATCACATTTCCGGACTAGCTCAGCCGCATCCTCCCACATGGTGGGCCAGTAATAGCCTTGGCGTTGGGCTTTGTAGGCTAGTGCTCTGCCCCCCAAGTGGCTTCGCAGATACCTTCATGGATCTCTCGGAGGATGTAATCGACATCTATGGGTCCAACACATCTCAAGAGGGATGGGAGAAGGACCTCCGATACAGCTGCCCGTCGAACATTAGGAACTTGTGTATTCACCGTTTGAAGATCTTGACTTCAATGGGGTCGGTTGGTAGGGTTCCAGCAGTAAAGTACTTAGTGTAGGCGTCCATCCAAGAAGGCTCTTGGCGGACTGGCATGGATTCTTTTATTGTGTCAATGCTCGGGGTCTCCAGGCACTCCATATAAGTTTTCCAAGGTTCCGTCAGCCGATGTAGCTAGACGAGACAGCGCGTCGGCTCTGGCATTCTCCTTCCGGGGAATGTAACTGATACTAAAACGGGTTAAGGGGGAGACCTGCGACTGCACCATACTCAGGTAACATAATATGATGGGATCTCGTGCCTCGTATTCCCCCTTTATCTGGCCACAAACTAGCTGAGAGTCGGTGAAAACTCTGAGATGCTTTACCCCGAGCTCACAAGCTAGCCGTATTCCGGATAGTAGGGCTTCGTACTCGGCTTGGTTGTTGGTAGCTGGGAAAAGAAAACGGAGGGCGTACTCTGTCACCACTCCGTCGGGACTGGCTAGAATGAGGCCAGCCCCACTTCCCTGAGAGTTTGACGCCCATCCATATGAAGGAGTCAGTCCCTCCCTTCTTCCTTGATTTCATCATCCGAAGGGCTTGTACGGGTTTCTTCCCTTTGTTCTTTTGTCCAGGTGCCTTCAACCAAGAAGTCCGCTAAGACTTGGGACTTCATAGCTGTCCTAGGCCGGAACACAGATCAAATTCTCCCAACTTGACGTCCACTTTGCTAGCCGGCCAGAAGTATCAGGATGGGACAGGACCGCCTTGAGCGGCTGGTCGGTGACCACCACGATCGGGTGAGCTTGGAAATAGGGCCTGAGGCGTTGGGCAGAGATGATCAGTACAAAGATAACCTTTTCGACTTTCGAGTACCTTGTCTCCGCATCATGCAGCACCTTGCTGATGTAATACACTGGCTTTTGCGTCCCATCGGCATCCATGCGCACCAGCACGGAACTAACGCTTCGAGGGAAGCCGCGAGGTACAAAAGAGTTCTTCTCCACTCCTTGGCTTGGACAGCATGTGGGACGGATATGAATTCTTTTAATCCTTCGAAGGCCTCCTGACACTCCCTAGTCCACTCGAAACCATTGACTCGGCGTAGTGCCTTGAAGAAAGGTAAACACCTCTCCACAGACTTGGATAGGAAATGCTCAGGGCCGCTACCCTTCGGCCAAACGTTGCACTTCCTTCTTATTGGAGGGAGATTTCATGTCCAAGATGGCTCGGACTTTATTGGGATTCGCCTCTATTCCTCGTTGGGTCACCATGAAACCCAAGAATTTGCCGGTCGTCACCCCAAAGGCACACTTACGGGGGTTCAGCATCATCCTATACCGCGGAGGTTATCGAAAGTCTCCGTCAGGTCGGCGATATGGCTGGTGGCGTGGATGCTCTTTGTCAGCATGTCGTCCATGTATACCTCCATGTTGCATCCGATCTGGCTCTCGAAGACTTTGTTCATCAGCCTCTGGTAGGTGGCTCCGGTGTTCTTTAGTCCGAACGGCATCACCTTGTAGCAGTAGATTCCCTTCTCAGTTATGAAGAGGTAGCCTCCTCATATGCGGGTTCCATCCTGATTTGGTTGTACCCAGAGAAGGCATCCATGAAACTAGTGTTTCATGGCCAGACATGGCATCTACCAGTTGATCGATTCGGGGCAGAGGGAAGCTGTCCTTCGGGCACGCTTTGTTAAGATCGGTGAAGTCTACACATCCTCCAACTCCGTTGGCCTTGCGGACCATCACGACGTTGGCCAACCAATCGGGTATCGAACTTCCCGAATGTGGCCTGCAGCTTTTAGTTTACGGACTTCCTCATTGACAGCCTTCTGTCTATCCAGAGAAAAACTCCTCTTCTTCTATCAGACAGGCCGGCATTCTGGCTTGAGGTTGAGTTGGTGAGTGATTATCTCCTCGGGGATGCCTGGCATATCAGACGATGACCATGCGAAGACGTCGGAGTTGGCACGCAAGAAGCAAGGAGCTGATTGCGGGCCTCCTCTGGAAGCAATGCCCCAACTTGGATGGTCTTCGCGGGTCGTCTCCCAAGGGAAAAGTCAGGAGGTGCTTGGCCGGCTCCCCTCTCTTCTCCACCTCTCGGGGGTCAGTCAGTTTAGGTGCAGTCGCCGATGCGGTCTCTTGCGGACTGGGGGCTAGGTGGTAGCAGAGTGGCAACGGGTTTTGCTCTCCCTCATTTCTCCTATTCCTTCGTTGGTGGGGAACTTCACAAGTAGCCTTTTGGTGGAGATGACAGCATCCAACAGGTTTAAGCCAGGTCTCTCCAAAATAGCATTGTACACCAAGGGACCCGCACCACCAAGAAGTTCATAAGAACCGTGCTCTGGTGTGGTGGGGTTCCGGTTGTGACTGGGAGAGTCATTACCCCTTCGACCCGGACTGAATCCTCGGTGAAGCCCATCAGCAGAGTGGTGATAGGTAAAAGAACTTGCAGGTAAACTCATTCTAGCACAAGCATCTATCAACCAAAATCCGCTTTACAGGATGTTTGGCGATCGTCATAGAGACGACGATGCCATCATCGTTTTTATTCACTACCCCTCTAGGTCTTTTTTGAAAAAAGGAATTACAGGATTGTCATCTTCCTCTCGGTCTTTTGAACCGCTACTGCCCCCCAGGAGATCATGGCCACCGTCTTCTCTGTTGGGGCATTGTCCAAGGCAATCTGCTACGTGGGAGGTGCTGACGGACCCGCGGTTGTAGGGTTCCCCTAGCGGACGAACTTGCTCAGATGGCCTTGCTGGACAAGCTCCTCGATAGCTTTTTTCAGTTGGCGCAATCTTCAGTGTCGTTGCCATAGTCTCTGTGATATCGGCAATAGACTTCTTTGCTGCGGGGGACCCCTGACTTCATTGGAGGTGGATGCCGAAAGTAAGGCTCTTCCTCGATCTCTAACAAGATGTGAGATATCGAGCGAGGAGGGGTGTGAAATGCTCCTTGGGAACTAGTGTTTGGGGCTGGCTATCCGTGCAACGAGACGGCTCAAGCTTTCTGGACCATCCTCCAGCGGGTTCTACGGGTGCTGACTTCTTGCTGGAACTTTTGTCGGCCTCCCTTCTGGAAGAATCTGCTTCATCGGCGCGAATGTACTTCTGTGCCCGGCTTAGCAGCTCAGCGTAGGAGCCAGGGGGCTTTTTATCTAGAGAATACGCAAATCTGGATGGGCGGAGTCCTCGCTTCAGCGCGAGAGTGGCTACAGAATCCTCCAAGTTATAGACCTCGAGCGGCCTCCTTGAACCAAGCCACGAAATCCTTCAGAGTTTTTCGCTCCTTTGTTGGATAGCGAACAAGCTATCGGTGACTCAAGGGATCTTCCGGCATGCGTCGAAGTGGGCCAAGAAAGATCGCTCGAGTTGCTTGAACGAGTTGATGCTGTGTGGTGGCAGACGAGAGTACCATGCACGCGCCGCCTTCCGAAGTGTGGCTGGAAAGGCAACACATAGGAGAGGGTCCATCGTCGCCTGGACCTGCATGAGGACCTTGTAACTCTCCAAGTGGTCTAGGGGGTCCGTCGTACCATCATACGGGTCCAGCTGAGGGAGACGAAACCGGGGTGGGACTGGCTCCTCCATGATGCGATGCGAAAGAGGTGGACGGCGGTTGTAGTCCACTCCATTTGGGTTGGCGATCCGGCGGCTGAGTTCCTCCAATCGTTGATGATCCTCGTCGAGCCGTTGCTCGGCCCGACGAGCGGCCTTCTTGCTCGAGTCTCCTTTAGAAGAGTCAGAGGAAGAGGATGGAGAGGCCCGCCGGTGTATTGGGTGCAATCGCCGTGGCTCCTTCTCACTGCGTTGCCTACGAGAACGATCGGAATGGCAGGAAAGGGACCGTCGCCGTTTCGATGTTTCCCGGCGGCGAGACCTCGGGGACGAGTGGTGGGAGGCCTCAGGAGGGGTCCTTCCCTGATGAGGTTGAATGGTTTCATGGCCTTCCTCGCGGAGCGGAGGGGGCTGAGACGGCGGCCCAAGTACTATAGCGAAGCAATGCTCCTGCAGTCCCCGTACCACCGTCATCAGATCCTGCACTTGATGGGCCAGGGCATCTAGCCGATCGAACTGGCTAACCTGCGGTGGCGCAGGATTTGGAACATGGAGGTTGTCCTCCGATTGTTCAGCCTGCAGGATATGCTCCATAGCCTGACTGGTAGAAGCTTCCTGAGCTCGCGTGGTTACCATCGACTCCCTTGCAGGGGTCGCAGATACGTTGAACAAACGTTCACCTGCCCCCTACCTGGCGCGCCAATCTGTTGCTGCCAAACCACTTGCAATGACCATCGGGTGAGCTGGGATTCCGCAGGCCTTCTAGAGTACAGAAAGGTCATCGTCTTCCTCCAGGAGCCTGCAAAAGTTTCGGACCGGTGGTTCCAGTGGGGACCCTCCGACGCCCAAGTCAGTGGGTTATAGAATAGGAAAGTTGTATATCATTAGAGTTCGAAAGAGAAGAGTCCCTCGCGTTGAGCTCAGGTCCTCTTCTTATATCTGGGGAGCCACGTTCTCCTGAATGGCAAGTGGGTGAGCCGTTACTGAATGGGTGCCGTGTATGCCGATAACTGCGGGGCGCGCTAGTAACTGCCCGTGATTTCAGCAAGCGAGATACGCGGTAACAGATGTCTCGAATCTCGGGGTCCGTTACTTGAAGTGGGTTTCAGTGTATTTTGGAAAGTATGGCACCAAGTTATGGTTAGAGCCAGACCAAGCCGTAGGCTGGAGCCAAAGGTCGAAGCTGGAGGTCGGAGCCGACGCTGTAGGCCAGAGCCAAAGGCCGGAGCTGGAGGCCGGAGCCAAAGGCCGGAGCTAGAGGCTGGAGCCAACGCTGGAGGCCGGAGCCAAAGGCCGGATCCGATGCTGGAGGCCAGAGCCAAAGGCCGGAGCCGACGCAGGGGGCCAGAGCCAAAGGCCGGAGCTGGAGGCTGAAGGCTGAAGCCAAGGGCCGGAGCCAAAGGCTGGAGGCCAGAGCCAAAAGCCGGAGCCAAGGCGGGGACAAGGATTCCAAAATCCCGAGAACGAGCTATCACATCATTAATTCCAAAAATTACGCAGGGGGTTATAACACCGCCCAAAGGAGATGGTCAGCCGTATCAGTCATGATTAGCCAGATCAGTGCTAACTCAACAGAAAATGATGGAAGAGTGGCAGTTGTTATCGTTTCTAAAGTACATCTCATACTATGAGAACAAGTTAGCTTATTTGCTGTAATGAAGTCATTTTTTACATATACAAACAGCACCGTGTAGCACATTAGTGCTACATTTTTAAAACTAATCAATAACTATTTTTGATTCATTATGCCTCTATTTCTACTTTTACTATTTGCTTTTTTTTGCTCATAATAAATGAAAGGCAGTCTCTACAGGTACTTGATGGGGAAACAACAACACAGTAACAACAAATCACAATATGCAGCGGAGATATATTCCCCCAACTTGCAAGAATCTGTGAGGAGCAATAACAAAAATATGGCAACAATTGAATATCACAAACATACAAGAGACACCAAGATTTTTAACGTGGAAAACCCCTCAAAGCAAGGGTAAAAACCACGGGTCGTTCAGACCAAAGAAATAGCTCCACTATGATCAAATAAGGGTACAAGAGAGTCTCAAACAAGAACACAAATGAGTGCTCACAGCCAACCAAACAATAAAGCTAAGAAGCTTACAATAGAGAACCAAGAAGTTTAACAAACCCAAAATAGAGCTATTATACGACCTGAGTTTCTCGCACCATAGACCTTGTTTCATCGATCCAACCGTTCCGAATGAAGAACCAGATGTCCCGAACCTGTTTCAAAATTTTAGCCCGATCCAACGGTACACAAATCTCAGTAGCAATTTTACGGTGGCTGCTCTGAGTATATGCGGGAAGGGCTTCTTCTTCTCTTCTCTATCGAATGGCGGCTCTCTTCTCTCTCTCAAAAAATGACCTAATCTCACCCTAATCAGACTCACCACTTAGACATGTGTGACACAAAGTGGGCTTACACATTTGGGCCTTTTCTCCATATAGGAGACCCAAACCCAACATATCTCCCCTCACAACTACGTGGAGATAACCGCCAAACTGGCGATCTCACAACAAGTTTTAAACTTCCTTCTTGGTAATGCTTTAGTCATCATATCAGCACCTTTATTATCAGTATGAATTTTAGTCAGCTCCAACAGCTTAGCATTCAAAATATCACGTATCCAATGATACGTCACATCAATATGTTTGGACATCGAATGGAAAGTTGGATTCTTACTAAGATGGATAGTACTTTGACTGTCAACAAACAACAGATATTGGTTCTGAACAAAGCCTAGCTCCTGTAAGAATTTCTTCACCCATAGTAACTCCTTGCATGCTTCAGTAATAGCAATAAACTCTACCTCTGTAGTTGACAATGCTACACACCCCTGCAACTTAGACTGCCAAGCCACAGCTCCCCCTGCAAATTTAATCATATAGCCCAAAGTGGACTTTCTGGAATCAATGTCTCCAGCCATATCTGAGTCTGAGTACCCCACCAATGTAGGCTCATCACCTCCAAAACAAAGCCTCATACCAGTTGTACCACGAAGATACCTTAAAATCCATTTCACTGCATTCAATGCTCTCTACCTGGGTTTGACAGAAATCTACTGAC
The DNA here is from genome assembly GCA_900491605.1 of Calamus simplicifolius. Lineage (NCBI taxonomy): Eukaryota > Viridiplantae > Streptophyta > Magnoliopsida > Arecales > Arecaceae > Calamus > Calamus simplicifolius. The sequence continues at coordinate 192,563 of UESW01005103.1, read as the reverse complement.
AGTACCAACAGCATGTGCTATGTCTGGTCTTGTGCACATCATTGCATACATCAAACTACCCATAGTAGAAGCATAAAGAACTCGTTCCATATCTAATTTCTCAACTTCATTTGAAGGACTTTGTTTAGCACTCAGCTTAAAATGAGTAGCAAGAGGAGTGCTTACAGCCTTAGCATTTTTCATCTAGAATCTTTGCAGCACCATTTCAATATAGTGTTCCTGTGACAGCCAAAGTTTCTTCTCCATTATATCACGCATGATTCTTATACCAAGAATCTGCTTAGCAGCTCCCATGTCCTTCGTTGCAAATGATTTGCCCAACTGCTTCTTTAACCTGTCAATCCTAGAAGCATGTCATCAACATACAATAACAGGATAATGAAGTCATCATCAGAAAACTTTTTAACAAAGACACAATGGTCAGAAGTAGTCTTCTTGTAGCCTTGCTCACATATAACAAACTCAAACTTCTTGTACCATTGCTCGGAGCTTGCTTTAAACCGTATAGGCTCTTTCTTAGCCTACACATAGCCTTCCTTGCCTTCAACTTGAAAGCCATCAGGTTGCTTCATGTAAATCTCTTCCTCCAAATCACCATGAAAGAAAGCAGTTTTTACATCCATTTGCTCTACCTCCAAATCAAGAGTAGTAGCCAAACTCAACGCGGTTCTAATAGAAGACATCTTCACACAAGTGAGAAAATCTCATTAAAATCAACACCCTTCCTCTATCTGAAGCCTTTTACCACTAATCTGGCTTTATACCTTGGAGATGCAGCATTACTATCATGTTTCACCCTGTAAATCCACCTATTTTCCAAGGCCCTCTTGCCTTTAGGCAACTTCACCAAATCATAAGTGTGATTTTCATGCAAAGATTACATCTCATCTCGCATTGCATCCAACCACTTTGTTTTTTTTCACTCTCAATGGCCTCTTCAAAACACTCAGATTCTCCCCCATCAGTCAAGGTTACATACTCATCAGACGAATACCTTGTAGATGGTTGTCTCTGCCTGTTAGACCTCCTGAGTTGACTTTGAGGTGGTTCAGGAGCATAACTAAGATTATCATCTTGTGACATCTCATGTTCCTCTTCAGCATCATTAGTTGGAACATCTAACTCATCTCCAAGCTGTTGATCATCAACATAATCATGTTGCTCATCTTGTTGAACACTACTCTTAGCATTATCCAGATTGTGAATAGGCAACCGAAATGGATCAACATCAATCAGCTTATTACCTTTTTCGGGTGTAGTCTTCTTCACCTTATCAATGTCTTCAATGGTTTGGTCTTCCATGAACTCCACATCACGACTTCTAATAAGCTTTTTCTCAATAGGATCATAAAACCTGTAACCAAATTCATCTTGACCATAACCTATAAAGATGCACTGTCTCGTCTTAGCATCCAACTTGGATCTCTCATCCTTTGGAACATGCACAAATGCCTTGCAACCGAAGACTCGCAAATGATCATATCTGACATTCTTGCCAAACCAAATTTTGTCTGGCGCCTCACTGTCCAAAGCAACTGTAGGACTAAGATTAATAACATGCACTGCCGTGTACAGTACCTCACCCCAAAAGTGTTTGGGCAATTTTGCTTCAGAGAGCTTACACCTCACTCTCTCAATCAATGTCCTATTCATCCTTTCTGCTAAACCATTCAGCTGAGGAGTTTTAGGGGGAGTCTTTTCATGTGCAATACCCTGCTGCTTGCAATAGACATCAAAGGGTCCATAATACTCACCACCATTGTCAGTACGAATACATTTCAGCTTCTTGCCTGACTGCCTCTCAACTAAAGCCTGAAACTGTTTGAACTTCTCCAACACATGGTCTGTTGTCTTCAATGCATAGACCCATAGTTTCCTGAAACAATCATCAATAAAGGTAACAAAATAAAGTGCACCACTAAAGGATTTTACCTTCAATGGACCACAAACATCAGAATGCACCAATTCAAGCAACTCTGACTTTCTTGAGGGAGGATGCTTCTTAAAGGATACTCTGTTTTGTTTACCAGCCATGCAATTAGAACACTTCTCCAACTTTGCACTCTTCAATCCTAGAAGCACATCCTTTTTAGCTAAGCAGTTCAGCCCTTTTTCACTGATATGACTAAGCCTTCGGTGCCACAAAGATAACTCCATATCCACGACATTCACACTGTCTTTAGCAACCAAAGCTTTTGTCCAATACAGTTTAGAAATTTTCTCCCCTCTAGCCATAACCAAGTTACCTTTGGTGAGTTTCCACTTTCTAGAACCAAAGTGATTATCATAACCACCATCATCAAGCATCTGCACAGAAATCAAATTAAAGCGAACATCCGGAGCATGTTTGACTCCTCGAAGCAGCAGCTGCATTCCCATGTTGGTTTGCAGGCAAACATCACCAACACCAATCACCTTAGACACACCATCATTACCCATCTTTAATACTCCAAAGTCACCAGAAGTGTAAGACGTGAAGAACTCCTTCCTTGGTGTAACATGCAGTGTAGCACCACTATCAATTATCTACATGCTCTCATCTGATACAAGATCAACTGACTCATGGTCACAGAGAATAATAAGATCATCACTAGTAGCAGTGGTAACATGATCATCATCATCATCATGATCCTTCTCTTTCTGCTTACCCTTCTTGCTTTTGTTCTCCCTTTTCCTCAGAAAATAATTCTTCTGTATGTGCCCTGTTTTGTGACAATAATGACACTCCACATTCTTGTATCTTGACTTGGACTTGCTTCTGCTCTTTCTCTACCACCCTTTGGTTCTTTTCTCTGACTTCTCCCCCTATTTTCAGTGACAAGCACCTCGGACTGAGATGAAGTACCATGTGCCTTCCTTCTCATCTCCTCATTAAGAGCACCACCCTTTGCCATTTGCAAAGTAACAATACTATTAGGGGCTGAGTTTGTAATGAAACCCGAAATGTCTCCCAAAACTTTGGTAGAGTATTTAGTAGCCATAGTCCCAACACTTCATCATCAAACTTGATGCCCATTCCTGACAATTGATCTAGGAGCCCTTGAAATTCATTCAAGTGGCCTAAAATAGAAGTCCCCTCCTTGTACCTCAAATTCATCAGAGAATTCAATAAATATAATTTATTATTCCCTAATTTAGTGGCATACAATGATTCAATCTTCTCCCACAAGGCTCTAGCATGTGTCTCATTAGCAATGTGATTATAAACATTATCTTCTACATACTGCCGAATAAAACCACAAACCACTGATGTTCAAATTCCATTCCTCATCAGACTTGGAATCTAACTTCTTAGTAGCAAACACATGAAGATGCAAATTCTTCACAAATAGAAAATCCTTCATTTTCCCTTCCACAAATGATAATTAGTGCCATTCAAACAAACTATCTTATTTGTATTTGCCTCCATCATTCAAGCAAGTCAAATAGTCCCAAACCAAAGGGCTCTGATCACTCTGATGGGGAAACAACAACACAGTAACAACAAATCAGAATATGCAGTGGAGATATATTCCTCCAACTTGAAAGAATCTATGAGGAGCAATAAACAAAAATATGGCAGTAATTGAATATCATAAACACACAAGAGACACCAAGATTTTTAACGTGAAAACCCCTCAAAGCAAGGGTAAAAACCACGGGTCGTCCAGAACAAAAAATAGCTCCACTATGATCAAATAAGGGTACAAGAGAGTCTCAAACAAGAATACAAATGAGTGCTCATAGCCAACCAAACAATAAAGCTAAGAAGCTTACAATAAGAACCAAGAAGTTTAACAAATCCAAAAATAGAGCTACTGTCCGACCTGAGTCTCTCGCTCAGACCTTGTTTCACCGATCCAACTTCAAAATGAAACCAGATGTTCCGAACTGCTGTCAAAATTTTAGCCCGATCCAACGGTGAACGAATATGCAGTAGCAATTTTACGATGGCTGCTCTGAGTATGTGCGGGAAGGGCTTCTTCTTCTCTTCTCTCTCGAATGGCGGCTCTCTTCTCTCTCTCAAAAAATGACCTAATCTCACCCTAATCAGACTCACCACTTAGACAAGTGTGACACAAAGTGGGCTTACACATTTGGGCCTTTTCTCCATATAGGAAGGGAGCCCAACCCAACATATCTCCCCTCAACTATGTGGAGATAACCGCCAAATTGGCGATCTCACAATAAGTTTCAAACTTCCCTCTTGGTAATGCTTTAGTTATCATATCAGCACCATTATTATCAGTATGAATTTTAGCCAACTCCAACACTTAGCATCCAAAACATCACGTATCCAATGACACCTAACATCAATATGTTTGGACCTCGAATGGAAAGTTGGATTCCTACCAAGATTATAGCACTTTGACTGTCAACAAACAACATATATTGGTTCTGAATAAAGCCTAGCTCCTGTAAGAATTTCTTCACCCATAGTAACTCCTTGCATGCTTCAGTAATGGCAATGAACTCTACCTCTGTAGTTGATAATGCTACATACCTCTACAACTTAGACTGCCAAGCCACAGCTCCCTCTACAAATTTAATCATATAGCCCAAAGTGGACTTTCTGGAATCAATGTCTTCAGCCATATCTGAGTCTAAGTACCCACCAATGTAGGCTCATCACCTCCAAAACAAAGCCTCATACCAGTTGTACCACGAAGATATCTTAAAATCCATTTCACTGCATTCCAAAGCTCTCTACCTGGGTTAGGCAAAAATCTACTGATAGTACCAACAGCATGTGCTATGTCTGGTCTTGTGCACACCATTGCATACATCAAACTACCCACAACAGAAGCATAAGAAATCCGTTCCATATCTAATTTCTCAACTTCATTTGAAGGACTTTGTTTAGCACTCAACTTAAAATGAGTAGTAAGAGGAGTGCTTACAGCCTTAGCATTTTCCATCTGAATCTTTGCAGCACCATTTCAATATAGTGTTCCTGTGACAGCCAAAGTTTTTTCTCCATTCTATCATGCATGATTCTTATGCCAAGAATCTGCTTAGCAGCTCCCATGTCCTTTATTGCAAATGACTTTCCCAACTGCTTCTTTAACCTATCAATCCTAGAAATTTTTTTCCCAACAATAAGCATGTCATAACATACAATAACAGGATAATGAAGTCATATCATAAAATTTTTTAACAAAGACAATGGTCAAAAGTAGTTCTTGTAGCCTTGCTCACATATAACAAACTCAAACTTCTTATACCATTGCCTCGGAGCCTGCTTTAAACCGTATAGGCTCTTTCTTAGCCTACACACATAGTCTTCCTTGCCTTCAACTTGAAAGCCATCAGGTTGCTTCATGTAAATCTCTTCCTCCAAATCACCATGAAGGAAAGCAGTTTTCACATCCATTTGCTCTACCTCCAAATCAAGAGTAGCAGCCAAACTCAACACGGTTCTAATAGAAAACATCTTCACCACAGTGAGAAAATCTCATTAAAATCAAACCCTTCCTCTGTCTAAAGCCTTTTACCACTAATCTGGCTTTATACCTTGGAGATGCAGCATTACTATCATGTTTCACCCTATAAATCCACCTATTTTTCAAGGCCCTCTTGCCTTTAGGCAACTTCACCAAATCATAAGTGTGATTGTCATGCAAAGATTGCATCTCATCTCGCATTGCATCCAACCACTTTTATTTTTCTTCACTCTCAATGGCCTTTCAAAACACTCAGATTCTCATTAGTCAAGGTACATACTCATTAGACGAATACCTTGTAGATGGTTGTCTCTGCCTGTTAGACCTACTGAGTTGACTTTGAGGTGGTTCAGGAGCATAACTAAGATTATCATCTTGTGACATCTCATGTTCCTCTTCACATCATTAGTTGAACATCTAACTCATCTCCAAGCTGTTGATCATCAACATAATCATGTTGCTCTCTTGTTGAACACTACTCTTAGCATTATCCAGATTGTGAATGCAACCGAAATGGATCAATATCAATCAGCTTATTACCTTTTTCGGGTATAGTCTTCTTCACCTTATCAATGTCTTCAATGGTTTGATCTTCGATGAACTCCACATCACGATTTCTAATAAGCTTTTTCTTAATAGGATCATAAAATGTAACCAAATTCATCTTGACCATAACCTATAAAGATGCACTGTCTCATCTTAGCATCCAACTTGGATCTCTCATCCTTTGGAACATGCACAAATGCCTTGCAACCGAAGACTCACAAATGATTGATCATATCTAACATTCTTGCCAAACCAAATTTTGTTAGGTGCTCACTGTCCAAAGCAACTGTAGGACTAAGATTAATAACATGCACTGCCATGTACAGTACCTCACCCAAAAGTGTTTGGGCAATTTTGCTTCAGAGAGCTTACACCTCACTCTCTCAATCAATGTCCTATTCATCCTTTCTGCTAAACATTTAGCTGGGGAGTCTTTTCATGTGCAATACCCTGCTGCTTGCAAAGACATCAAAGGGTCCACAATACTCACCACCATTGTCAATACGAATACATTTCAGCTTCTTGCCTGACTGCCTCTCAACTAAAGCCTAAACTGTTTGAACTTCTCCAACACATGGTCTTTTGTCTTCAATGCATAGACCCATAGTTTTCTGAACAATCATCAATAAAGGTAACAAAATAAAGTGCACCACTAAAGGATTTTACCTTCAATGGACCACAAACATCAGAATGCACCAATTCAAGCAACTCTAACTTCCTGAGGGAGGATGCTTCTTAAAGGATACTCTGTTTTGTTTACCAGCCATGCAATGAGAACACTTCTCCAACTTTGCACTCTTCAATCCTAAAGCACACCTTTTTTGCTAAGCAGTTCAGCCTTTTTCACTGATATGACTAAGCCTTCGGTGCCACAAAGATGCCTCCATATCCACGACATTCACACTGTCTTTAGCAACCAAAGCTTTTATCCAATACAGTTTAGAAATTTTCTCCCTCTAGCCATAACCAAGTTACCTTTGGTGAGTTTCCACTTTCTAGAACCAAAGTGATTATCATAACCACCATCATCAAGCATCTGCGCAGAAATCAAATTAAAGCGAACATCTAGAGCATGTTTGACTCCTCGAAGCAGCTGCATTCCATGTTGGTTTGCAGGCAAACATCACCAACACCAATCACCTTAGACACACCATCATTACCCATCTTTAACACTCAAAGTCACCAGAAGTATAAGACGTGAAGAACTCCTTCCTTGGTGTAACGTGCAGTGTAGCACCACTATCAATTATCCACATGCTCTCATCTGATACAAGATTAACTGACTCATGGTCACGGAGAATAATAAGATCATCACGGTAGCAGTGGTAACACGATCATCATCATCATGATCCTTCTTTTTGCTTACCCTTCTTGCTTTTGTTCTCCCTTTTCCTCAAAAATAATTCTTCTGTATGTGCCCTGTTTTGTAACAATAATGACTCCACATTCTTGTATCTTGACTTGGACTTGCTTCTACTCTTTCTCTACCACCTTTGGTTCTTTTTCTGACTTCTCCCCCTATTTTCAGTGACAAGCACCTCGGACTAAGATGAAGTACCCTGTGCCTTCCTTCTCATCTCCTCATTAAGAGCACCACCTTTGCCATTTGCAAAGTAACAATACCATTAGGGGCTAACTTTGTAATTGAAACCCGAAATGTCTCCCAAGACTCTGGTAGAGTATTCAGTAGCCATAGTCCCAACACTTCATCATCAAACTTGATACCCATTCTTGACAATTGATCTAGGAGCCCTTGAAATTCATTCAAGTGATCTAAAATAGAAGTCCCCTCCTTGTACCTCAAATTCATCAAGAATTCAACAAATATAATTTATTATTCCTGATTTAGAGGCATACAATGATTCAATCTTCTCCTACAAGGCTCTAGCATGTGTCTCATTAGCAATGTGATTATAAACATTATCTTCTACATAGTGCCGAATAAAACCACAAACCTGCTGATGTTCAAATTCCATTCTTCATTAGACTTGGAATCCGCTTCTTAGTAGCAAACACAGGAAGATGCAAATTCTTCACAAATAGCAAATCTTTCATTTTCCCTTCCACAAATGATAATTAGTGCCATTCAAACAAACTATCTTATTGTATTTACCTCCATCATTCAAGCAAGTCAAATAGCCCCAAACCAAAGGGCTCTGATACCACTCTGATGGGGAAACAACAATACAGTAACAACAAATCGCAATATATCGGAGATATATTTCCCCAACTTGCAAGAATCTGTGACGAGCAATAACAAAAATATGGCAGCAATTGAATATCACAAACACATAAGAGACACCAAGATTTTTAACATAAAAAATCCCTCAAAGCCAGGGTAAAAACCACAGGTCGTTCAGACCAAAGAAATAGCTCCACTATGATCAAATAAGGGTACAAGAGAGTCTCAAATAAGAACACAAATGAGTGCTCACAGCCAACCAAACAATAAAGCTAAGAAGCTTACAATAGAGAACGAAGTTTAATAAACCCAAAAATAGAGCTACTGTCCGACCTGAGCTTTTTATAGACCTTGTTTCACCGATCCAACCGTTCAGAATGAAGAACCAGATGTCCCAACCGGTTGTCAAAATTTAGCCGATCCAACGGTGAACAAATCTGCAGTAGTAATTTTACGGTGGCTGCTCTGAGTATGTGCGGGAAGGGCTTCTTCTTCTCTTCTCTCTCGAATGGCGGCTCTCTTCTCTCTCTCAAAAAATGACCTAATCTCACCCTAATCAGACTCACCACATAGACAAGTATGACACAAAGTGAGCTTACACATTTGGGCCTTTTTTCTACATAGGAAGGGAGCCCAAACCCAACAGTACCTGAATGCGGAGGTAGCTCCTTGTCGCATTCTTTCGGAACGCCATGGGAACCGCTTGATCCACCTGATTATTTATAAGATAAAATAATTTAGAAAACAATTTCTAAAAAGTGAATTACCAAAAAAAAAGTCTACAAGATCTACTATGCTTAGAATGCTCAATGAGAGTAACGTGTTAGAATTGATTAGTTATTTTGGGCATGATGAAAACACTAAAAAGAGAGATTTTTAGCTTCATCTTTTGTCCAAAATGTCACTTTTGAAGGTTGAGAAGTTCTCGATGCCGTTATTTCTACATGTAATCAAACGAAGAAAAATTCTTTGTTTGTTGAAAAAATAAATCTTTTGAAGAAGAACGCACATAAAACACTAAAGAAGATCTAGTAAAGCTTAATTTGGATCTTTATGAAGATTATATGGTAAGGCATTCGTTAGGAGCCGAATTTCTTAAGATAGAAGGAATTGATGCAGCCCATAAAAGCAATAATAAGAGAAGTTTTGATTTTTAAGAAAACTTTATTATGAGACTCCTTATATGTCTTATTTTTGTCCTACTCTCTTTAAAGAGTTGTTTTATTCTCTTCATGAGTCCTATTTTATTCTCTTTTGGAATGTTATTTTTATCAATATTGAATCGGTCTATGATTTCAATCTCTTATTTTTGGAAGTATTTTGATCCCTCTCTGATTAAGTGTTATGATTCTAGTCTAATTTGTTTGGGGTCAATTTTGCTCTATAAATTAATAAGCCTCCAGTGTATTCTATTGAAGCAATGAATAAAATTATAAAATTTTAAGAGTTATTTTCTTTAGCACCTCCAACCTCTTTAGTAAAATTGTGGCCTTATACCACTCAAGCAAAGAATTGACTCAATGTAGAATCAGTCTGAACCTAATTAAGCTGATGGTCGGTTAACATATATTGACTGATGTTTTGGTGATTTAGTCTAATGATGTGAATGATAAAAGCTGTTTTACAAATCTGCTATTTGTACAAACAATTTCATGTCTTGAGGATAATAGATTACATGTTTATTTGTTATTATGATTTGCATTGTGTGTTTTGAGAATTAACAGGCTTCGTATGTTTTTGGGTTCCACTCTAAATGTATATGGCCGTTGCATGAGATCGATCTAGAGGTAATTTGTAAGAGGAGCTAACAGCATGGTTACCTAATTTCACTAGATTTATGATTTCTGTCCAAGACCCCGGCTGACTGTAGTTTGAAAGAGAAGGAGAAGGCAAAGCATATATTTTAGGCTAAAGTAAAACGATTGGATTGTGAATTTGTAACATGTGCGGATATTGTGAAATATACCTTGCCTGATTAACAAATCCATCAGTTGAAGTGGGACCAACTTTGTTGTCCCATATTGATATCATCCACAAACCTCCCCTTTTAAAGATTCCACTCTGAAAAATGTGTGATCTGGGAAGCATTTTGTAATTCCGACTGTTCATGGAGCGTTGGAGATCAAAGGCTAGCCATGATAGCTGGTGGCAATTGGCAAACTTCCCCCCCCTTCATCTCTCCCTCTCACACAGCTCATTCAAAGGGTATGATGCTTACTGGATCACATCCTATTAATTTGTTGAAGAGGAATAATACATAGAGGTAAGCATGATGTGGGCCTTACGTCAAATTGAGATTATTCTTCCAGTGGCTTTCTTTCATTGAAGAAGCCATTGATTTTTTAGGCGAATATACATTTCAGGGGACCCAAAAGAAGAAAATGGCAATAACAGAGTTATTGCTTTTGCTGACAATCTCGTCGGCAGTGCTTTCACTTGATGTACAGCCAGGTATGAAGTAGTCAAAGGCATGCCTAATATTTTAGGTTCGAGCATGACATAATTTGTAAGAGGAGCTAAGCTAATTTGGCTAGATTTATGATTTCTGTCCAAGACCCCGGCTGACTGTAGTTTGAAAGAGAAGGAGAAGGCAAAGCATATATTTTAGGTTTTAAGTAAAACGATTAGGTTGTGAATTTGTAACATGTGCAGATATTGATATCATCTAGAAACTTCCCCTTTTATAGATTCCACCCTGAAAAATGTGTGATCTGGGAAGTACTTTGCCAGCAAAGTCATCAAAAGTGCCCATCGTCGTTTTCTTTTTATCCTTTTCAAAGTTGCAAGCCATCTCCAGACACCAAAAGCTGAATTTGGTCTGAGGAAATCATTATAGAAACATGAAGACCTGTACATTAGACACGGATTGCCCTACTAGCTAATGGAGACGCCTGAAACAGTACTGAAGAAGGCCTCTATTGGACGCAGATGTTCCTACTAGTCAAAGGAGACTCTTGAAGCTTGCTATTGTAATTCCTACCGTTCATGGAGCATTGGAGATCAAAGGCTAGCCATGATAGCTGGTGGGAATTGGCAATCTCCAAGGACCAACCTGAGATCAAATTTCACAATTACACCCCTTGGCCACCCCCTCATCTCTCCCTCTCACACAGCTCATTCAAAGGGTACGATGCTTAGTACTGGATCAACATCCTATTTAATTTGTTAAAAAGGAATACATAGAGGTTAAGAGGTAAGAGGTAATTAAGCATGATGTGGGCCTTACATGCATCAAATTGAGATTATTCTTCCAGTGGCTTTCTTTCATTAAAGAAGCCATTGACTTTTTTGAGACGAATGCAATAAGTTCTTAGGAACTTTCTAAGTCCAGAGAAGGCTTAATCTTTTGGATGTGCACATTTATGGAGTCAAGCCCTCATCTCCAAGTCATATAAAATAAAGGTCAATGCCGGGATGAAATAGGTGTTGATTTGTTCTATAGAATTATGTCAATATCTGCATCCAGTGACTGCAAGCCGTAGCGGTTATGGACCACTGAATTAGTTACAACAGAATGCTATAAATCCAAAAGAATTGGAACTCTATAAGATAAGACAATACTCAGTCTATAATCTGTAGTTTAGCGAAACAAGAAGAGATTCATGAACCCTTGGTTGAAAATGTGACACAGCCATGCACCCTTGGTTGAAAATAGCGTGTTTTTGAACCCTTCAAAGTCTTCTGAACCGTGCAGTGCATGCCACGTTAGTCTATTTTTCCAAATATGTCTGTGCGCGTGATTGCAGGGAAACTTCCACGTGCGATCCAAGCTTCACTTGACAATGAAATGTTTTAGCAAAGACCGAATGAATGGTTAAGAATTTTCCTATCAACTCCCAATGGTCTTATATCGACGAATTTGGATCATTGGATGCATGGAAGGAGTTTTCAAGCAATGCCGAGGCCTTAAATATTGCAGTTGCGCCTTAGATCACTTGGGCCATTAAGCTGCTTTTCTTTCATTTTTTGAGTGCGAAATCTTTTGCTGGATGGCCACCTTAAGTGGTTCTCTCAGACATTCAAGGGCGAAGCGTGAGGAAGTTCTAAGGATAGTCTTATTTCTTTTCATTAATCAATTCATTGCGTCATTGCAGGTGATACAATAGCGCCAAGCAAATCCATTATTGTAGATGGCCAAACCTTAATCTCTTCTAATGGAGCCTTTGAAATGGGATTCTTCAGTCCGGGCGATTCAAAGAACGGATACTTGGGAATATGGTATAGAAACATCCCAAAACGGACAGTGGTATGGGTTGCCAACAGAGATTCTCCTCTCAACAGCCCTACTGGAGTTTTGAATCTCACCTCCAATGGAAATCTCATCCTTCTTAGTGACAGCGGAGATGTTTTATGGTCGACAGGCACATCGAATGTGACAAATCCAACTGTGCAGCTCTTGGACTCAGGAAACCTCATCTTGACTGGAGGGAATTCGAAGAGTTTATTGTGGCAGAGCTTTGATCATCCATCTCATACTCTGCTACCAGGCATGAAGCTTGGATGGGATTCTGCTACTAATCGCCATAGGATTCTTACATCATGGAGGAGTGATTCTGATCCTTCTCCTGGAGACTATGCCTACAAGGTGCATCTCCAAGGAGTACCAGAACTTTTTATATGGAAAAACTCTGCTCAAATATATCGCAGTGGACCCTGGAATGGACGAGGATTTAGTGGGCGTCCAGACATGACAGAATCCAAGTGGTTCAGCTTCCATTTCATTTCCAACAAGGATGAGGTCTACTATACCTATGAAGTTTTGGACAATTCTATTATATCACCGTTAGTGCTAAACAAGCAAGGAGAAGTCGAGCGTTTAGTATGGTCTAATCCGAGCAATTATTGGGATCGTTACTGGTATGTTCCAAAAGACCCATGTGACAACTATGCTCGTTGTGGGCCTAATGGTGTTTGCAATACTAGTAAGCCATTTTACTGCCAGTGTTTGAAGGGATTTCATTTAAAGTCCAATATAGTTTGGAATCAAAGCATATATTCTGACGGTTGTGTGAGGACAACGAGTTTAGATTTCCAGTCCGATGTGTTTTCTGAATTGCAAAATGTGAAGCTGCCTGATACATCGAATGCCACTGCAGACAGAAATAAGAGTCTTGATGAGTGCAGGGAGTGGTGCTTGAAGATCTTCTCTTGTGTAGCCTTTGCTATCAGTGGAGAAAATGGATGTGTGACATGGACGGGTAATCTGACAGATATCCGAGTTTCTGCTGAAGGTGGCAACAATTTATTTGTTCGGCTTGCAGCTTCTGAATTAGGTAAATCTTTATCAGTGAAAGAGTAGAAAGCTTTTTTTTTTTTTTTTTTTTGATTCAGCGTAAACTATGTCTATATAAGAAGGTAGTCTAAATTTGGCCTTATACACAGGCAGCAAATTTTCTTAATGCAGTCTATTGGGAAAACAAGGGGGGAAAGAATTTAAAAAGCTTTAGACACTGATAAAAAACCGTTTATAGCAGTGTTTTTCATAGTTTTTCCATCCATTTTGAGAGTATTGATAAATCAGTTTTCAATTTGGGTACCAACTGTTCCTGACTTCTTCATTTTCTAGTGAAAGAGGAGGAGGATGCAAACCAGTGCTGGGAAATGGGTTTTGTAAAGCATAAAATTAGTAACAGACACCTAAGTTAGATTTGTACGAGGAAAAAATAGAAGGAAAATTTGAGTTTAGAAGTATCTCTCTTACTAATTTTTCAATCATGATTCTAACATGATGGTAAAGATTTTTATTCAATTAAAAATGATGTATTTCTTCCATTTATTTGACTATTAGAAGAATATTTCATGCTAAAGAAATGTTCGATTTCATGATTTGATACTTTTTTAATGATGAAATGTATTTCATTTATTTTATAAGCATGGTATCATTGGTTCTCGAACCCATATCTAACTTATTTTCCCATTTTTCCTATATTTCCAACTTAATACAGGGTTACAGCTTATTAGTTCTAATTCAACAAAAAATTGTTATGCAGATACGATAAAGGGCTATTCTAGTAAAAAGAAGCATATGATTGTCATTGTTATTTCCTTATTATTGGGATTTCTTCTATTGGTGTTCATTGGACTATTTATATTAAAGAGGAAAAGCAAACAAGGTAAAAGTACTCCTCCTTTGCACAAACATATCACTTATTCTTTTTTGGCCATATTTTAAGTCTCTCTTAGTGACAATTTGATTAATTAAAAAATATCTTTTAAAAGTATAATTCAGGTAAAATTAAATACAAGATACTAAAAGGTTATGTTCATTCAAGAAATGCCAGGTATAACAAGTAACTCTTGCATTGAAGAAAGAAGAGGAGAGGATATGGAGTTAACTTTATTTGATATGTCTATGATAGAAAATGCTACTGATGACTTCTCCTTTAACAATAAACTTGGAGAAGGTGGGTTTGGCCCTGTTTATAAGGTAATTAACTTTCTGATGGTAGAAGAATACTATTTGACTTGACATCTAATGTCAGTACAAAGATATTGCTTTCTTTAAGATTTTGTTGCCATATAAATTTGAAAACTAAAAATTAGCAGGGCCAATTAAGAGATGGGCAAGAGATTGCTGCCAAGAGGCTATCCAAAGATTCTACCCAAGGTTTGGATGAGTTCAAGAATGAGGTCAAACTGATAGCAAAACTTCAACACAAAAATCTTGTAAAACTTCTTGGTTGCTGCATCCAACGCGAGGAAAGAATGTTGATATATGAGTACATGCCAAACAAGAGCTTGGATACCTTTATATTTGGTTTGACCTCGACTTCTATATTATTTCATGATGTTATGTTTATTTTTGATGCAAGGTTGATTAACATTTTATGGCACAAGTAAAATACATGAGCAAATTTGTTTGAAAGATTTGTCATTGCAACATGAATGGGTCAGTCTTATAGAATCATAGAAGATCAAGGCAATAACTTGAGTTCAATAGTGAAGAACTGACTTTTGTTGGTTGAAATACCAAACCTTATGATTTAAATTTTATAAGTATGCTTTGTTACCATCCAAGTTTATTGGCACCAAGAAGATAGAAAGCTCACTTCTTTTTTTATAATGCATGTTGATTTGAATTTTGAGGCATATGAAATACATGGAAAGAGAGCATTTCAATTAATCAAGTAAGTTACTGCAATGACAGCCTTGATGCTAGCAACCTAGATTCTTGTTAAATAATGAACTTTACTTTCTCTTTAAAGAAACTCTTTCATGAAAGATAAACTTCTTGTTCATTCATAGACATACTATTGAGTTTCCATTGTTGACAATATTTCCCTAAAGTTATTCCTTAGTTTGGTATTTTGCACTTGCCTATCAATGTGTCATTTTGGATATATTTAGCTGGATATCTTTGATCTAAACACCAAATATTAGACTAGATGTGATAAATGTAACTTAAAAAATAGGCAAATAGAATTCTATTGACAGTAGTTTACTTATAGAAAAGTCAACAAGAACGAACTTCGAGTAGATGCATTAAAATTTTTCATTAGAGATAGATAGATAGAGAGAGAGAGAGAGAAAAGAAAAAAATGCTAATATTTTATTTGCATTTCAATCTGAATTTATTAAACACTTTGTCTAATATACTTGTCAATCACTTGCTTATGAATGGACATTTTTCTTAGAAATCTATTTTTTCCTAAATATCAAGATCAATAATCAAATCTGCTTGGTCTTTAGCTTTCCAATTGATGCATAAATTTCAAAATGAATCATTGTAAAATAATAAGAATTATAAGAATATGTTAAAAAACAACCATAGGAATGGTGTTATAGGATTAAATTTTTAAGAGCAAAGGGTTTATTTCTATTTGTTCACTATCCATGTATTGTGCCTGACATAAAAATGTCGGCTTTATCATGGGACTTCCATGAATGTGAAACATAGTGGAGCTATGCTCTTCTTTTGATAAAAAAAAAAAAATAACTATTAGCCAAGTTAAATCATATAATTTACTAAGGTGGGCTAATTTTAAATGCTGGAACAGATAAAACAAAAGGTGCATTATTGAGTTGGCCAAAGCGCCTTGACATCATTATAGGAATTGCTCGTGGACTTCTTTACCTTCATCAAGACTCCAGGCTGAAAATAATTCATAGGGACTTAAAAGCTAGTAATATTCTACTCGATAAGGATATGAATCCTAAAATTTCAGACTTTGGGACTGCAAGAATTATCAAAGGAGATCAAAATCAAGAGAATACAAGGAGAGTGGTTGGGACATAGTAAGTTATATTCTCTATGAACATTTATGCAATTATATGTTACAATCATTAGATCATATACTAATTTTGTAAATGGCATGCAGTGGTTATATGTCACCGGAGTATATAATGGATGGCATCTTTTCGGTGAAATCTGATGTCTTTAGCTTTGGAGTTATTATACTGGAGATATTGAGTGGTAAGAAAAATAGAATGATGAATCAGTCAGAACCCCATATAAACCTTTTAGGATATGTAAGTATTCAAATTAATGATACAATATATGTGCATTATTCTTTATATTATTGGTGAATTGCTGGTTCATTTCAATACATGTATGATTTTATGTAGGCATGGAGATTATGGGAGGCAGGTAGATGCTTGGAGCTACTCGATGAGACAATTGATTGTTCACACCCTATGTCTAAAATATTACGGTGTATACAAATTGGTCTCTTGTGTGTCCAAGAAGGAAGCGAAGATAGACCAATGATGGCCGAAGTAGTTCTTATGTTGAGCAATGAAGGGGTGGCACTACCACAACCTAAATGGCCTGGTTTCTACATGGAAAGGACTTTCATAAAAAGGGACTGGCATTCAACTGGGCAACATTCAAGTGTAGTAAATGATATCACAAATACACTGTTTGAAGGTCGATAAAACATTGATCTCTCAACAAGCACATTCTCTGTTTTAGCAAATTAGCAACTTTTGTAGCTTGAAGTTAAATTGGTTTCATTGGGTAGATATGGACTTTGTAAAATTTCTAATTCTTTTACTTGGCATAGTGGCCATTAGTTTCTTACACATCCACTAACCTATAGGGTTCTTGCTCATACTTTAGTTGATGTGTAGAAAGCTTATACATTTATGAAACATGGATGGTTTTGTCACACATATATTTTTAATAGTATGCATCATGATTTTATGCCTATCATTTTATTGTTATGCTTTAATTATCTACACATATGACATATGTTTATCTATGATAACAAGATTTTGGATTATATATAATTATGACATATCTTACATTGTGATGGTATGGTTTTATTATGTTGATTATGTGGAATTAAAAATTATTTTGCTTACTAATATATTAAAAGATGTGATGTGGTGGACTGAGAAAATAACATGTGGGCTAACTAAGGAGATGTGGTGAGATGGCATCAAGGGAAGGATCATAAGTTGGATGAGGCTCAGTGTAGAATTGATCTTGATCTGAAGTGATGGGCATACTAGGTTTTTGATACTTGGTACAGATTGATACGTGGCATTTGTTTGAGCCTGCGCGCTTTACTTGACTTGGCTTAGACATTTGGCATTAGGAGCAGGATCTATGGTTGGATAAGGCCCAAATAGAACTAGTCTTGATTGTCATTGGCAATCGAGCATATGGTAGTAATATGAGAAACAACTTAGGTGTGAAATGATAACTGGTTAGGTTTGTACATACAGAATACTAGTATGGTTGGATCATCAATATGTATCTCCAACGTGCCTTGATATGATGTTATAATTGGATCGCCATCATACATCTGCATTTGTATTGCTAGTACAACTGGATCACAAATATTATTATTATGATGATTCTGAATTAAATGATATAGTCTAATGCTATGGATGATAAAAGTTAATAACATATCTTTATTATATTTTACACATGATTTTGTAACATGATATTTGTTGCAAGATTTTTCTTGTCATATATATTATCTAATTATTATATAGATATTTTATTGCATGTCCATATATATATGTGTGTGTGTGTGTGTGCGCGCGCGCATGCGCATGTGTATAAGGATTCTTGTTGAGATATAAGTTCATATCATATTTATCATATTTTTTATAGAGCTTAAGGATTTAGTGATTGAGTAGGATTTGGGGCTGGTTAAGAGAGAGGTTTTGTACATAGATTAGGTTACATATTAGTTTTTATACAAATAATCTTATATTTGGAGCATAATGGATTATATATTCATTTGGTATTATAATTTGAGTTGTGCGTGTGTTAAGGATAAACATAGCTCGTAGACCTTTGGGATTCCACTCTAAGTGTATGCACCATGCCATGAGATCTGGGCTAGGTAGTGGGTCCAAGGTATGATAGAGGATGTCATTAGAACTTAGGCTTCAGACCCTTAGGGAGTGTGATAGATCAATCTCTAGTTGGGAACTCATGAAAAGTTGAAATATTATTTTAACTGAATATCTTATGACTACTAACGTGGATGGCTATTGGAGGTGGGTGAGGTCACAGCTAGAGATCTACTAGATTCATTGATGGTACTTCCACTTCGGAACCTCAGCGTGAGAGTAGCCCTCTTTCACTAGATAGTGGTATTCCCTAGCAAGAGGACTATGTTGAGCAGATGCTTGAGGTTCACCATGGTGCATTAGAGGATTCTTTCCCATCATAGATAGGGTCCTCATGGACTCGATGCATTGAATGGTAGAGAGCAATAGCAGTTAATGGAGTAGTAACTATAGCAACAGTAGTAGTTCACTTATCAACAATAGTTGTAGCAACAACCGTCTTAGCGTTTTGGGTTGCAAGGGAGCATCACGTTGACTTGATTCCTAATTTAGGCCCTATTTATAAGGCTCCATAAAAAATGGCCCTTGCTAAGTTGAAGGAATTAAAGAAATAATTGCAGAAACTATTGGATAAAGGTTTCATCATACCCTATTCATGAAAAAGAAGGATGGTAGCTTCTGATTATGCATGGATTATAGGGAGATAAACAAAGTTAATGCAAAATACATTTAGGATTGATTATTTGTTTGATTAGTTACAAGGGGCATAGAATTTTTCGAAGATTAATCTTTATTTTGGTTACCATTAGCTGAAGATAAAAGTTGAGGATGTACCTATGATTGTCTTCAAAATGCATCAAGCCAACAACCCCTCTTATTCTATTGGAAGATGGTGAAGATGTTGAAGTCCACATTTCAATTTATAATAAGGATGTCATTTATCATGAAAGAAAATACTTATACTTTCAGGATAAATAGGAGAAACCTCAAATTATATTCTTAAAAGGAGTTGTTTAGCCTTATCAAGCAACAAGTCTAGTCATTTATACTTTGGTAGCTAAAGAAGAATGTTTCAGTTAAGCAACCCAAGAGGAAGGGTAAATTAGGTTCTTTTAAAAAATCAGCAAGTATATGTAATTTTAAAACCAAGGATCAAAAAATACTATATGAAGTAAAATGAAGAGCAATTAAGCATTAAAAACCAATCATACATAAACACAAGAAATTTATAGTGGTTCGGTGCCAACCTTAAACCTACATCCACACTCCAAGGATCTCTTGGAAATTCACTCCACTAATCGTTTCTTCAACGATTACAATCTCTAGCTAACTCAGCTAGCTTCTCATTTATATAGCATGAGGAAACGAAAAAAACCATCAATTTTAGGTTTGGCACATCCACGATAAGTTTCAATCAACTTAAAACTCAAACAAGCAAAAAATGATACAAGTAACGGAGTTTAAAAGCTCCTAAGTTAGCAAATAAGATAGTAATGGTACTTTGCAAATTTATTGGACTCCTTTTAAAGGAGCTTCTCCTTCTTAAATGTAGCTTAAGCACTTGAGAAAACTTCTTGAGTTGTTTGGTGGAGCCTTGAATGAACTTTTAATGACCTTGATTCCCTTGAAGCATAACAGCTCTTGAAACAAAGAAGGCTAAAATCTTTAGTATTTCCTAGGTTTTTTCTTTATTTTCACACTTAAAACTTCTTAAAAGATCTTTTAAATCACTCTTTTGAGCTTGTATTTATAGCCTTCTGAAGAACTACAACGTTCACTAGCTGTTTTTGATCGTTGGGAGTGATTGCATTGAAGATTGCGTAAGCTAAAACGTGTCAGAATTAGTTGTTAGAAAGCCTGTCACTGGGTTAGTCGGCTATCATGCCAGCTAACTTCACTGTGCTCACTGTAAGAAGCCACATTAGTAAGCTACCATGCTGACTAATTGGCTCTTAGCTTTTGTAATTTTTTTTTGTGACTCAGATTTTACTCAGTAGCTGGCATGGGAGTTGGTTACTTTGTTCTGAAATAGATTCTTCTCATGTTAGTTAGCTACCATGACAACTAATTGAACCATGCTCTCTGTAACTTCAGTTTGACACTTAAATTAACCTTAGTAGCTAGTATGGGAGCTGGCTACTTAGTTTTAAATCACCAAAATTCATTCCAGGGACATGAAGACTTCTTGTTTTGATGAATCCAAGGGTGCTAGCTCTTGTATCTTGATTTTTCTTCATGGAATAACTTCCCAAACATTTAAATCTTAATTATTTAAGGCCTGAATCATCCTTCTTTGGTCTTGTTCTTCTTTAAAACTTCCTTTCTGTAGCCAAAAATATTGTTAAGAGCTTGAATTCCATGTTCTTCTTGATGGCTAATGAATACCTGCATTTCACTGTAGCTCCATACTAAACTTACTAGCCACTTACTTAATTATTTTGTGATCATCAAAATCAATGTGGGGTCAACAAAGAAGATATAATTTTATCAGATATCAAAGAATTACTCAATGATTTCAATGACTTATCTCCAAAAGAATCGCTAGAAGGTTTACCACCCATGAGGAATATTCAATATGCTATTGACTTGGTACCATGTCCTATACTTCCTAATTTACCATGTTATCAAATGAGTCTAGCTAAACATGAAGAATTAAAGAGGCAAGTAGATGAATGGCTGCAAAAGAGATATATTCGAGAAAGTATGAGTCTTGATGATGTTTATGCTTTATGGTGTCAAAAAAAGATGGATCTTAGAGAATATGCATTGATAGTCATGACATTAACAAAATTACAATCAACTATAAGTTTCAAATCCTAAGTCTTGATGGCATGTTAGACATGCTTTCTAATTCTATAATCATTTCTAAAATTGAACTTCACAACAATTATCATGAAATTCACATTTGACCCGAAGATGAATAGAAAACTACTTTGAAAATCAAAGATGGTTTATATAAATGAATGGTCATCCCTTGCAAACTAAGTAATGCTCTTAGCACTTTCATGCAGATGATGAATCAGGTATTGAAACCTTTTATTGGTAAAATTGTCATGTCTGTCTTGATAATATCTTATTATATAATAAAAGTATCGAAGAACATATGAAGCACTTGAGGCAAGTTTTGCAAATACAATAAAGAGAGAAATTATATATCAATCTGAAAAAAATGCTCCTTCATACAACCTAAGGTTATCTTTTTGGAGTTATCCTTTCGGGATTCATCATTTCATCGATAAGCATGAAAGTATATCTTCAAAAGATAAAAGCTATATTATAACGACCAACACCTACAAGCATACATTAGATCAGAAGATTCCTTAGGCTTCCCTTCTTTTATCATCGATTTATTTAGAATTTTAGCAACGTTATGGAAACCACTATGGAATGTATGAAATAGGGCCCTTTCTAACGGACAAAAGGCACTACTAGTGCATTAGAGTTGATCAAACAATATATGACTTAAGCCTCCATTCTTTGTATACCTGATTTTAATAAGGTATTTGAAGTAGCATACATGCTTCTCATGTTGGTATAGGTGAAGTGCTTACTTAAGAAGGACACCCTATTGCCTTTATTAGTAAGAAGCTCGATGATGCTAAGCAACGATACTCTTTGTATAATGTGAAGCTCTATGACATGGTTTAAGCTTTTAACTATTGGCGACACTTTCTAATCCATAAAGAGTTCATTCTATATTTGACCATGAAGCCTTTAAATAAATATATAAATATCAGAAGAAGTTTAGTTCAAAGCATACCAAGTGGATAAGCTGTCTATAAAAGCTTACTTTTCATCTCCAGCATAAGGTAGGAATTAAAAATAAAGTAGCATATGCTTTAAGTTGCAATGCCAACTTATTACACTACAAAAAAATCAACTTTTGCCTACGATTTTTTTCGTAGGGAAAGAGAAAAAAATCGTAGGTAAAGCCTTTCCCTACGATTTCTGTCGTAGGCAAAAGTATAAAAAAATCGTAGGGAAAAGTGCGTAGGGAAAGCCTTTGCCTACGACTTTTAAAAATTGTAGGCATAGATCAGACCTTTTCCCTACGATTTTTTTCGTAGGTAAAGATCATAATTCGTAGGGAAAGAATGAGAAGAATTTGAAATTCAAATTTAAATTTTAAAAACTATTGCCTACGAAATT
>UESW01005103.1:102500-168739 GCA_900491605.1 Calamus simplicifolius | reverse complement strand
TTAACTCAAAATAGATTAAAAACTAGCTAATATTGTTATGAAAGTATATGAATTAAATGGTAGGATTTACGCTTATCAATTCGCATTTGACCTGAAGATGAATAGAAAACTGCTTTGAAAATCAGGTATTGAATTAAATGGTCATGCCTTGCAAACTAAGTAATGCTCTTAGCACTTTCATGCTGATGATGAATCAGGTATTGAAACCTTTTAGTAGTAAATTTGTCATGTCTATCTTGATGATATCTTAATATATAATAAAAATATCAAAGAACATATGGAGCACTTAAGGAAAGTCTTGCAAATACTATAAAGAGAGAAATTATATATCAATCTGAAAAAATGCACCTTCATACAAACCTAATGTCATCATTTTGGAGTTATCCTTTTGGAATTCATCATTTCATCAATAAGCACGGAAGTAGATCTTCAAAAGATAAAAGCTATATTACAACGACCAACACCTACAAGCACCTACAAGCATACATTAGATCAGAAGTTTCCATAGGCTTGCCTTCTTTTATCATCAATTTATTTAGAATTTTTGCAACATTGTAGCAACCACTATGGAATGTATGAAATAGGGCCCTTTCAAATGGACAAAAGGCGCTATCGGCGTATTAGAGCTGATCAAACAATAGATGACTTAAGCCTCCATTCTTTGTATACCTGATTTTAATAAGGTATTTGAAGTAGCTTACATGCATCTCATGTTGGTATAGGTGAAGTGCTTACTTAAGAAGGACATGCACCCTATTGCTTTTATTAGTAAGAAGTTCGATGATGCTAAGCAACGATGCTCTATGTATAATGTGAAGATCTATGCAATGGTTTAAACTTTTAACTACTGGTGAGATTTTCTAATCTATAATGAGTTCATTCTATATTTTAACCATGAAGCTATATAAATTTTCAGAAGAAGCTTAGTTCCAAGCATACCAAGTGGATAAGCTGTATATAAAAGTTTACTCTTCAACTCAAGCATAAGGTAGGAATTAAAAATAAAGTAACATATGCTTTAAGTTGCAAAGCCTACTTATTAGTAGCCATGACCAAGGTAAATGGACTTGAAGAGATAAAAAATTAGTATAAAAGACAAGAATTTGCGAAAAAAATTATATTGCTCTTCAAATGGCCAAGTTTATGAAGTGTTGTGCCTGATGTAGTGCTCTATCAAGGCCCAGATTGGACTAACTTATATTGGGTTGGTGTGGGTCCAAGGGTTGAGATTAAATCAAGTCACGGGTGTATAAGGGCTTGGGGATTAGTTTAATCTCATTGAGTTAGTCCATGAGAGTTTTTGTTGAGTCTAGGCCTGGTCCATTTTATGGATGTATTTAAACCCTGATTTCTAGGGTTTGGATGGAATAACACATATTCTTTTTTTAAAAGAAAAACTCTCTCTCATCATTATCTCCTCATCCTCTCCCTCTTTCTCCATCCGTGGTGGCAAACAAAGCCGTCCAAGAACACGGGGCTTCTGTCGTGAAGGTCCAGCAATGTTGGGAAGAATAGAGGGGGTTGTGGAGTTTTAAACCCAGGATCAAGGGGTTCAAGAATAGACTTGTTACCGCTATGCCAATTTGATTGTTGGCAACAAAGGATGAATGCCCAATGTACTTCTCAAGCGAGGTTGATCCCATTGGTATTCATCAACAACTAAACCCTGTCCAAGAACACGGGGCTTCTGTCGTGAAGGTCTAGCAATGTTGGGAAGAATAGAGGGGGTTGTGGAGTTTTAAACCCAGGATCAAGGGGTTCAAGAATAGACGTGTTACCGCTATGCCAATCTAATTGTTGGCAACAAAGGATGAATGCCCAGGGTACTTCTCAAGCGAGGTTGATCCCATTGGTATTCATCAACAACTAAACCCCAATAGTTGGTATCAGAGCCAGGCTCAGAAAGAAGTTATTTGGAGATCTTTAAGGATTGAAAATTTTTAGCAAGGCTTCATCAAGATCTCTAATTTTCTAAAATATTTTTGTGCTATTTTTGGTTGAGATCTAGCCATGGGTAGTAGCATAAAAATAGATTTTAAAAAGTTTGATTGGAAGAAAAGTTTTACCATATGGAAAGTCCGGGTATAGGACCTCCTTGTGCAGTAAGATTTAGATCTGGCTTTGAAAGAAAGGCCAGATGTGATGACAATTAAGCAGTGGATATCATTGGAGAAGAAAGCATGTTCAGCGATCAGAAGATGTCTGGCAGATTCAGCCCTTTATTCAATATTGAGAAAAAGACCCCAAAGGGACTCTGGTCTAAATTGCATACCCTCTACATGGGAAAGAATATGTGCAACAAGTTGATGTTGAAGAAGCGCCTCTACAACCTTTAGATGTCAGATGGTGAAGATGTGCTGGGCCACATCTAGATGTTCGATCAGATGAGCAATGAATTGCTGAATGTTAGGGTCAAGATGGAGAGAAAGATAAGACACTTTTATTACTATGTTTGCTACCCATATCACATGACTCATTGGTCACGATTCTGCTCTATGGGAATGAGACATTATTCTATAAAGATATTATCTTGGTACTTTGGATGAATGAGCAGAGAAAGAAGATGACCAAGAAAGCTATTCTTCAGAAGGATCTATCAGTTAGGGAAAGGTCAGGCAGAGGTAGGGACAAGAGCAAGCCTAGGGGACGATTAAAGTCTAGGAAGGCTAAGTGCTATAAGTATGGTAAGGTAGGACATATCAAGAGGGACTGTCCTAAAAGAAAAAATCAAAAGAAAAAAAGGAAGGATCTGAATCTGTGAGTATAGTTGCACACAGGAGGTGGATGATGATCTTTTAGTGGTATAAGATGGTCACAGGCACAACACAGAGGTGTGGACCTTGGATTCAGCTTGTTCTCATTATTACACTCTCAATCGGTCGTGGTTCAGCACTTACACAGAGGTTGATGAGGGATGTGTGACTCTTAGAGATGATCACCCTTGCAAGATGGTAGGAATTGGCACATTGAGGGGAAGAATGTTTGATGGCATGGTGCACACTCTTACCAGTATGAAGCATGTCCCAAAACTCAAGAAAAATCTTGTGTCACTGGGGTACCTGGAGTGGACTGGATATAGCTTCAGCAGTCATGCAAGAGTGGAGTTCTGAACATCTCCAATGGAGCTATGGTGGTGATGAGAGGGAGAAGGCTGGAGAACACCTATACAGGTTGAAGGGCTCTGTGGTGATCAAAAAATCTAAGGCAGCAGCTGTGAAACAGGATCCTCGAGATGTGTATAGGATATGGCATTACCGCCTAGGCCACATGAGAGACAAGAAAATGAAAGAACTGAGCAAGAGAGGGCTACTTTCGAACCTGAGTGGTAGAGATATGAAAATCTGTGAGCCATGTTAGATGGAAAAGTAGAGGAGAGTGCAGTTTTTGGTTAGTACAGCTAGGAGTGCAGAACCCCTGGAGCTAGTACATATGGATGTTTAGGGACCAGCCCCAATTTTTGTAAGGAATGGGGCTAGATACTTCTTGACCTTGATAGATAATTTCTCAAGGAAGCTATGGGTCTACTACATGAAAGAGAAATCAGAGGTCTTCACCAAGTTCAGGATTTGAAAGGCTGAGGTGGAGAAGGAGCAGGATAGGTGTGTGAAATGTCTGAGGATAGGTGTGTGAAGTGTCTGAGGTCAGACAATGATGGAGAATATACCAGCAGGGAGTTTCAGAGATTTCGTGAGGAGTGGGGTATCAAAGGTACTTCTCGATGATGAAAACTTTTCAATAGAAAGGGATGGCTGAGAGGATGAATAGAACATTATTAAAAAAAGTAAAATGCTTGAGGCTATAGGCAGGGCTTTCAAATATGTTCTGGATTGATGCAGTCGATGTAGCCAGCTACTTGGTCAATCGATCACCGCATACCAGGTTGGATGGAGGCATTCCAGAGGAGATATGGTCTGGAGAAAAGACAAGCCTAAACCATATGAGGGTGTTTGGATGCACGATATTTGTGCATGTTGGTGCTAGAGAGTAGAGTAAGTTGGATGCCAGGTCAAAGAAGATGATGTTCCTTGGCTACCCACATAGAATCAAGGGGTATCGGCTATGGGACCCCTTGAAGAAGAAGGTTGTCATCAGTAGAGATGTGACCTTCGATGAGAGCTCAATCCTTCAGAGCAGAGATGGTACAAATGCATAGCAGAGGCTGCAGGAGATGGAACACGATAACACTAGTAGATGACCTCCTACACAGTCGTGCCATTTGCTAGTATACCAGAAGTATTTGAGATTTAGGTGGAGAGAACTGATAGAGGGGTTAGAAGCCAGGAGGTTTAGTAGGATGTAGCTGAGCAGAGGACTCAGAAGGACGCAGCTTGGCAGGGGACTGATACTAGGATCGCACTACATAGGCTCAGGAGAAACGTGCGACCATGAGTTTGATACGGCTTCAAAGATTCGATGTCATATGCCCTGATAACAGCGAATAAAGACCCTTACCTATGAGAAGGTTATGGAGAGTCAGAATAGCTAGGATAGAGATAGGTGGGTCCAGGCTATAGCAAAGATGCAGACTATAGCAGAGAAGATGCAGTCTCTCCATAGAAATGGCATGTGGTAGGTGGTCCAATTGCCACAAAGAAAAAAATTCATTGATTGCAAATGGGTTTATTAGCGCAAGAAAGGGCCTTCAGAGCAAGGAGGTATCAGGTATAAGGCAAGACTAGTGGCCAGAGAATACTCTTAGAAGGAAGGTATTGATTACAGAGAGCTGGTAAAAAAAGGTGGAGTGGAGGGATAGTTTTTGTAGGTATTACAGCTGATGGATAGGCGGACGTGCTGAGGCCTTGAAGTACCAAGGTGAAGATTGTTGTGCCTGATGTGGTGCTATCAAGGCTCAGGTTGGATTAACTTATATTGGGCTGGATTTGGGTCTAAGGGTTAAGATTAAATCAACTCACGGGTGTATACGAGCTTGGGAATTAGTTTAATCTCATTGGGTTAGTTCATGAGAGTTTTTGTTGAGTCTAGGCTTAGCCCACTTGGTGGATATATTTAAACCCTAATTTCTAGGGTTTGGATAGAATAACACATATTCTTTTCTTTTAAGAAAAGCTCTCTCTCATCATTATCTCCTCATCCTCTCCCTCTTTCTCCATCCGTGGTGGCAAACGAAGCCATCCAAGGGGCTTCTATCATGGAGGTCCAGCAATGTTGATCCAGCAACGTTGATCCGTGCTCGTGTTGCAAGAATGCTGGGGCATTCTCTTTGTGAACTCAAGCCATGTCCACGTGCTTCATGCTTCATGGACGTGAGAACGTGGGCATGCGTTGGGGAAGACTCAAGAAGAGAATGGAAGCGACTTTGTGAAAGGAAGAAGAACGCGTGGCTTGGTCAATGCGTGAAGACAATTCTTGGAGTCACGAGCATAGTGGAGGGGGAGAGGTTCCAGCCAAAGCAAAGAAAAAGGATTTATTTATTAAAATAAAATTTGGGAAGAATAGAGGGGGCTGTGGACCCAAAATCAAGTGATTCAAGAACAGACATATTACATCTACGCCAATCTAGTTGTTGGCAACAAAGGGTAAAAGTCCAGGGTACTTCTTAAGCAAGGTTGATCCCATTGATGTTCATCAACAACTAAACTCCAACAGAAGGATCTAAGTATTTTATCCAAGCAAGTTATCTCTTCCACGGCAACAAGCTTCATGTACCTATTTCATCTCTTTGAGATTTTCTTATCCATAAGTTACATGTAAGTGAAATTAGTAGGACATTTTGATAGAGATAAAACTTCAGCCTTATTTTGAAGCAAGATTTTCCTTCCATAAGAAAGGATGTTGAAAGATTTATTAAAGTGTGCAAAGTAGGTCAATTGCCAAAGGTCATAAATAAAATCTAAATTATGTCATCCTCTTTCCATTTCAAAATACCGTAGAAAGACCTTAGTATTGATTTTTGTGCTTAGACTTTGAAAGACAAAGAGAATATTTGATTCTATTTTTATAGTGATAAGGGATAAAATTGTCATTGCATTGTTGACCACTCACATCGGCGATGGGGTCGCACCCAGTCCAAATGCCCTGCTTGCCAGCTGACCGGCTAGCACGATGTTCTAGCAACAAGAGTCTCCTCATAATGAAGAAAGAAAATAAGAGGAAAAAAAAAGGGCCACGTCATGTGCGTGGGTTCTCCCAAGGGCCCCCTCATTAATATCTGGCAGTCAAATTAATAGGCTAGAGCATTTAATGGTGCAGAAACGGTCATAATGACTTAGCCAGCATTTAATAGAATAAAAAGAGAGGAGAAAGCATACTTCGACCAACATGCCTCAGAAAATATAGTTTGGCAAATATACTTCGGCCAACATAGCTCGGTCATCATAGCTCGGCCAGCCTCGGCCTCAGCCAGCTTCAGCATAGCTCGACCAACATAGCTCGGCCAACATAGCTCAGCCAGCCTCAGCATCAGCCAGCTTCAGCATAGCTCAGCCAGCATAGCTCGGCCAACATGCCTCGGCAAATATAGTTCGGCCAATATGCCTCGGCAAATATAGTTCGGCCTCCGCAACCACGCTATGTCTTTTGCATCAAGGCATTTATGACCTCATAAAGGCCACATATATCTACCTGCTTTAAGGCATTCAATGCCTTATTTTCTTCCCTGCATTAAGGCATTTATGGCTGCCACGTTCACCCTTTATGCCTCGGCACCTACCTCCGCCAAGCCTCCGCCAGCCATGATGACTGAACCACAACACCTCTGCGGAATCTGGCGTGGGAGAGTTCAAATTCACTGTAACAGAATAAGATTCCAAATAAGGAATCATACCAAAACGTGGCCTAGGACCTACAATAGTGGCCTAGGGACCACGCAGCCACTGAGTCTCAAGCCATCGGCCAGCTCTCCCCGCCTCCCAGCCGTCGATCCTTTAACTAACCATATACGGATCCTACCGGCCCTGTAACAACCTGATTCGAATCCGTTTCGAATCCCAACAACTTTCAGACCTCATCCAGAGCACGTCCAAAAAGTCAGGTGACCGCCTATAAATGCTACCACCTCAAGCCTCTCAGGTACGGCTATTCTACGCCCATTTTTCATTCACAGTTCTCACACTCCGCCATGAAAGCTCCCACGAGAGCTCGGAGGAACTCTTCCTGGGGATCCTTCTCTCCATATTTGTTGATTGCTGGTCTCCACTGACTTGGACGTCGGAGGGTCTTCCGCAGAGGGCCACCCCCAACGCCTCTTGCATGAGGACTGTCTTGCAGGTCCACCAAGGAGGGAGCCCACGCTGCAGCCCGATCGCGCCCGAGCCAGAGGACAATCCCAGCAGCAACAGATTGGCGCTAGAGGAAGGGCCTCAAGTCCCGTTAAACTTGAAAAAAAAGGAGACAAGGATCTCGATCTGGAAGAGAACCTCTCCAATGGCTAATCAGAGAAGGGCAACTTCTGAAGCCCAGGACCGGGTCGCCTCCCAGAGACCCGATCCGATGAGTATCGTGGCACTGCCGCCGCCACCAGCTGAGACTCCATCGCCACCAACTATCCCAGTGACCCAGGACCTGTTCGCCACACTGGTCCAGCAGGTCCAGGCCCTGACCCGTCTAGTTCAGAGCGCCATACAGCTCCCCATCCAGTTGTAGCTACCCCTGCTCCATGCCTCCCAGAAGAGGCCGCAACTCCTCTTTCTCCAGCCACTTCTTCTTCTGGTCCGCATGGAGTTGCGGACCCCCCATGTCGACCTAAGGAGGCCAGACTAGTCCCGCAAGGGGGCTGCGACAAGGATCTCCCCAGATCTCGGCGGGCCCGATTCATCTCTCCGGTGTCCTCTCACCACGACTCGACGCCATCTCCGCCTTCTCCCTGCCTTGGCACAACAGATCGGCTTCCTTAGCCGCGCTATATGCACCAAGGCATTTATGGCCTCATAAAGGCCATGTGCATCTACCTGCATTTAATGCCTTATCTCCTTCATCATTAAGGCATTTATGGCTACCACATTGCCCCCTAGGCACCTTTTGCGTGAGGAAGGATGGCGTCATAAAGCCAAGACAAGGAGTTCTTGACTCCATGCTTCACAGAAGTCCAACGTCCAGCTTCAACCTCGGCCAGTGGATCTACCGCACCACACAGAGAGTTCCCACAGGTGAGACCCCGTTTCGGATGGCCTTCGACATAGAAGCTGTCATCCCCGTGGAGATAGGACCCCCTATCCGCGGATGCTATCATGCCTCCAGAGTCAAAGGGAGATCTTTCTTGCCCGGCGACCTTGTTCTTCGGAAAGCATCTGTCTCCAAACCGTTGGAGCAAGGAAAACTGGCACCAAATTGGGAAGGCCCCTACCAAGTGGCGGAGATCATTGGACCGGAAACCTACAAGCTGCAAGATCTAAATGGAAAGTCTGTCCCCCGGACGTGGAACTCGGACAATCTCCGTAAGTATTATCAATAGGGTATGTCCTCTATAAGTCCATTTTGATATGCCTTATTATACCTTCCTGTCGGCACGTATTTTTGTAATTTACAACGTGAATCATCACACATTATGTTGCCAAAGATTGCGAAAAGAAACAGGTGCTGCTCACCAATCCTCGGCACGACCAAGTTGCCTATTTGCACAGGAAATCTCCGAACCTTGGCAGGGCCAAGTAAAAATCTCCGAACCTCGGCTGGGCCGAGCAACAAAATCTCCAAACCTTGGCAGGGCCAAGTAAAAATCTTCGAACCTCGGCTGGGCCGAGCAACAAATTCTCCGAACCTTGGCAGGGCCAAGTAAAAATCTCGAACCTTGGCAGGGCCAAGTAAAAATCTCCGAACCTCGGCTGGGCCGAGCAACAAATTCTCCGAACCTTGGCAGGGCCAAGTAAAATCTCCAAACCTTGGCAGGGCCAAGTAAAAATCTCCGAACCTCGGCTGGGCTGAGCAGCAAAATCTCCGAACCTTGGCAGGGCCAAGTAAAAATCTCCGAACCTCGGCTGGGCCGAGCAACAAATTCTCCGAACCTTGGCAGGGCCAAGTAAAAATCTCCGAACCTCGGCTGGGCCGAGCAACAAATTCTCCGAACCTTGGTAGGGACAAGTAAAAATCTCCGAACCTTGGTAGCGCCAAGTAAAATATAATCTTGAAGGCTCAGAAACACCGAGTAATTCTTTGAAGGCTCGGCAACACCGAGTAATTTATTATTTGGAAGCCTCGGTTACAACCGAGTAGCATCTTGGGAAGGCTCGGCAACACCGAGTAATTTATTATTTGGAAGCCTCGGTTACAACCGAGTAGCATCTTTGAAGGCTCGGCATCACCGAGTAATTTATTATTTGGAAGCCTCGGTTACAACCGAGTAGCATCTTTGGAAGGCTCGGAAACATCGAGTAATTCTTTGAAGGCTCGGCAACACCGAGTAATTTATTATTTGGAAGCCTCGGTTACAACCGAGTAGCATCTTGGGAAGGCTCGGTAACACCGAGTAATTTATTATTTGGAAGCCTCGGTTACAACCGAGTAGCATCTTGGGAAGGCTCGGAAATACCGAGTAATTCTTTGAAGGCTCGGCAACACCGAGTAATTTATTATTTGGAAGCCTCGGTTACAACTGAGTAGCATCTTGGGAAGGCTCGGCAACACCAAGTAATTTATTATTTGGAAGCCTCGGTTACAATCGAGTAGCATCTTTGAAGGCTCGGCATCACCGAGTAATTTATTATTTGGAAGCCTCGGTTACAACCGAGTAGCATCTTGGGAAGG
The DNA here is from genome assembly GCA_900491605.1 of Calamus simplicifolius. Lineage (NCBI taxonomy): Eukaryota > Viridiplantae > Streptophyta > Magnoliopsida > Arecales > Arecaceae > Calamus > Calamus simplicifolius. Next base: position 159,040 of record UESW01005103.1, on the reverse strand, counting down.
CTCGGAAACACCGAGTAATTCTTTGAAGGCTCGGAAACACCGAGTAATTTATTATTTGGAAGCCTCGGTTACAACCGAGTAGCATCTTGGGAAGGCTTGGCAACAACGAGTAATTTGTTATTTGAAGGCTCGGCAATACCGAGTAATTTATTATTTGAAGCCTTGGTTACAACCGAGTAGCAATTAATATTTGGAAGCCTCGGTTACAACCGAGTAGCATCTTGAGAAGGCTCGACAACAACCGAGTAATAAATTCCCAGAGCATCGGCCAAAGACCGAGTGATATATTTCTGAAGGCTCGGCAACAACCGAGTAATAAATTCATCCATAAAAGTATGCTCTTTCTAGACCCATTTTTATTCATTGAATTAAGTTTAGTTTTTAAAAGGCCTGCGAAATTTTTATAACTCTCCTTAAAAGTTACAATGAGAAACAGATCATGAAAAGCTCCGACCAGAGCCGGAGTGCATCTCTTATAATCAAAAGCCCCGGCCAGAGCCGGAGTGCATCTCTTATAATCAAAAGCCCCGGCCAGAGCCGGAGTGCATCTCTTATTATCAAAAACCCCGGCCAGAGCCGGAGTGCATCTCTTATTATCAAAAGCCTCGGCCAGAGCCGAAGGGCATCATCTATTAACAGAAACCTCGGCCAAAACCGAGTGACATGTCGGAACCCTCGGCTAAAGCCGGAGGGAATTTCTTATTGATCTTCAAAAGCCCCGGCCAGAGCCGGAGTGCATCTCTTATTATCAAAAGCCCCGGCCAGAGCCGGAGTGCATCTCTTATTATCAAAAGCCCCGGCCAGAGCCGGAGTGCATCTCTTATAATCAAAAGCCCCGGCCAGAGCCGGAGTGCATCTCTTATTATCAAAAGCCCCGGCCAGAGCCAGAGTGCATCTCTTATTATCAAAAGCCCCAGCCAGAGCCGGAGTGCATCTCTTATAATCAAAAGCCCCGGTCAGAGCCGGAGTGCATCTCTTATTATCAAAAGCCCCGGCCAGAGCCGGAGTGCATCTCTTATTATCAAAAGCCTCGGCCAGAGCCGAAGGGCATCACCTATTAACAGAAACCTCGGCCAAAACCGAGTGACATGTCGGAACCCTCGGCTAAAGCCGAAGAAAATTTCTTATTGATCTTCAAAAGCCCCGACCAGAGCCGGAGTGCATCTCTTATTATCAAAAGCCTCGGTCGAAGACTGAGTGATATATTTCTGCAGCCTCGGCCAATCCGAGTGATACAGCACTAAAGCTTCATCCCAGCCGGATAATTTCTCGGACACTCTAGTGCAACTAAAGCACCTTATTTTACTTCAGCAAGAGGGCTGCCCAGGCCTTTCTCTAACCTACACAGAGATAAATACTTCCTCTACAGAGGATCGAATGACACGTTCCCTAAATAAGATTGCTCCAAAATTCTACTCCCTATATCCGAAATTACACTTCGGACTAGGGAGTGGGGGGCATGTGATAAGGGGTAAAATCATCATTGCATTGTTGACCACTCACATTGGCGATGGGGTCGCGCCCAGTCCAAATGCCCTGCTTGCCAGCTGGCCGGCTAGCACGATGTTCTAGCAACAAGAGTCTCCTCATAATGAAGAAAGAGAATAAGAGGGAAAAAAAAGGGCCACGTCATGTGCGTGGGTTCTCCCAAGGGCCCCCTCATTAATATCTGACAGTCAAATCAATAGGCTGGAGCATTTAATGGTGCAGAAACGGTCATAATGACTTAGCCAGCATTTAATGGAATAAAAGAGAGGAGAAAGCATACTTCGGCCAACATGCCTCAGAAAATATAGTTCGGCAAATATACTTCGGCCAACATAGCTCGGCTAGCTCGGCCTCAGCCAGCTTCAGCATAGCTCGGCCAACATAGCTCGACCAGCATAGCATAGCTCGGCCAACATAGCTCAGCCAGCATAGCTCGGCCAGCCTCAGCATCAGCCAGCTTCAGCATAGCTCGGCCAACATGCCTCGGCAAATATAGTTTGGCCAACATGGCTCGACAAATATAGTTCGGCCTCCGCAACCATGCTATGTCTTTTGCATCAAGGCATTTATGACCTCATAGGCATTCAATGCCTTATTTTCTTCTCTGCATTAAGGCATTTATGGCTGCCACGTTCGCCCTTTGTGCCTCAGCACCTACCTCCGCCGAGCCTCGCCATGATGACTGAACCACAACACCTCTGCGGAATCTGGCGCAGGAGAGTTCAAATTCATTGTAACAGAATAAGATTCCAAACAAGGAATCATGCCAAAACGTGGCCTAGGACCTACAATAGTAGCTTAGGGACTACGCAGCCACTGAGTCTCGAGCCATCGGCCAACTCTCCCCGCCTCCCAGCCGTCGATCCTCTAACTAACCATATACGGATCCTACCGGCCCTGTAACAACCTGATTCGAATCCGTTTCGAATCCTAACAACTTTCAGACCTCATCCAGAGCACGTCCAAAAAGTCAGGTGACCGCCTATAAATGCTACCACCCTCAAGCCTCTCAGGTACGACTATTCTACGCCCATTTTTCATTCGCAGTTCTCACACTCCGCCATGAAAGCTCCCACGAGGCTCGGAGGAACTCTTCCTGGGGGATCCTTCTCCTCATATTTGTTGATTGCTGGTCTCCACTGACTTGGACGTCGGAGGGTCTTCCGCAGAGGGCCACCCCCAACGCCTCTTGCGTGAGGACTGTCTTGCAGGTCCGCCTAGGAGGGAGCCCACGCTGCAGCCCGATTGCGCCCGAACTGGAGGACAGATCCCAGCAGCAACATATAGCATTGTATAGATTCAGAAAAATAGTACAATTTGTACCTTGCTATAAACATCTAATGCTTTACATATTGCTAAGATATTCTTTGAAGAAATAGTAAGGTTATATGGTATACCAAAAACTATTGTATTCGATAAAGACATCAAATTCATAAACTATTTCTGAAAAACTCTATGGCTATGATGGAAACAAAGCTACTATTTTCTAGTACCTATCATCCTCAAAGTAATGATCAAACTGAAGTCATAAATCAAAGTCATTTTCCGATGCTAAAAAGCATCGAAAAATCACATCCTGATGCTGTGTAGAGCATCAAAAAATGGGGAGTAGAGATAAAATTTCTTGTTGCTTTTTAAAAGCACCGAAAAATAAAGTGCCGATGCTTAAAAGTGTCGGCACAGATTTAGCTTGCCGATGCTTTAAAAGCTTGGCAAACTGAAAGCGTCGGCAAGCTAAAATGTCGTGATGCTTTCAAAAAGCGTTGAAAAAAATCGTATGGAATGCATGACACGGAAATGGATGCGATATCGACATTAGGCTTTCGGATTTAAAAGTTACGGAAAGTTGAACATCCACAGTAAAAAGGGCCCATCAGTCTGGACTCGCTAGCATGAAAGCAATGGGGCCCATGGAAAGGAGAATGTGACTTGGGACCGGAAGCACCTATTGATGGCTCGACTGAGAATTTCTCTCTCTCTCTCTCTCTGACTCTTCTTCTAAGAAACCAACCAACCAACCAGCCATTAGATTCTAATTCATTAAAAACAATTTAAATAAAGAAAAGACTCGTTAAAAATCTTGAGCACAACTAAAAATTACCAAATCAGACACCAGGAAAGAACTCATTGAAACTAAAATTGCTGATCTGTACATTGCTCAATGTAGTGTCATGGCTCAATGTCAGTGCCCTCCAAATCCATTACAAGTGTACATGGCTCAATGTCGCTACACCTTGCCAACCAAATTCCTGTAGTAGTTTGTGACCTTAAGAAAAAAAAAAAATGCTCGTTTGAGTAAACTTAAAAATAACATATTTGGAAATGCTGACAAAACAAATAGGAGATAATTAAAAACTAAAAGCATGCATTTCCCTAAAGTTGGTATAGAATAGGTGGTTCAAAAGAGTGCTCTTCCCTGTCCAAATCAAGAAAGAATCACAAAAGACCTTCATAATACAGTCTAACATGGCTGATTGCATGTGTATGATGTTAGGGGATAAGAAATACAAAGCTGGAGAAACTTGACATTCAGATCCCTACAAAACTTCAAAATTTTAGTGGATCAGAATTAAATTGATTGAAATATTTTAGTGGATACCAAGACAGAATAACGAGACTAGGGTGACGCATGCGAGCTGGAAACATGAGGAGGCCACCAACGCTGTTATAATAAGGAGGATAAAAACATTTCTCTAGCCAATTGTCATTGCTACCAAAAAAAAAAAAAAGAACACTGTGACATCACATTTTATAATAAAAATGGCATGTGTATTGCTTGCACTAGGTTTCAAAGTGTTGACTGCTGATTTGATTGACTAGATTGAACTCCTCCTACTTAATTTTTGAAACATCAAGCGAACACCAGAAAAAGCTATAGTCAGTATTTACATGATCATCAACTCGACAAAATTTATTAGGTGATACCCATGATATTTTCTCTACTATCAAATAAATAAATAAAATAGAGAATCGGTTCTAGCCTTGGCCCTACTACAGCTATAGGAAAAAAACCCTTCGATACTTCTCATAACCAAATATCATATTCTTTCCAGCCTTATCAATCTGAAAAGTGAGGATTATATTTCAGCCATGTTACACAATCATAAAAAATTTACCTAAGGTTAGAAAAGAATTATCCATTATAACTTGTGTCATGATCAGCCAAAAACGACCAGATAACTTTAATGAAGGTTCTACTGCTGCACATTTTAACCTTGTCATCTGCAGTAGAAAAGGATCAGAAATTTATCTTCCATTTCATGCAATACAAGACATCCTCGGAAAAGAAAATGCTGAGGAGAAACAAATATGAAGTGATAGAATTTTCAGATGAGACACTCCAAATTTACTGACTGGCTGATTCTGTGCGGTGAAGAATTGCATGCAGATATGTTAACACACATGAATTTGCAATGATATTTTGAATTCAAATGTAAAATAAAATGCATTATATTGATTGCACAAAACAGTACAGAATGCTTTTGAGAGTACTAGCAAACAAAATGTCCCTACTTAATAGGAAACCCAAAAAGTTTAAATGATAATTATTAAACCAAACATAACCAACTTAAGATATAATGCAATACCATATAAAATGACATTGCATACATAAAAAAAAAAACTTTTATTTGAATTCAAATCTAAATTCATACTTGAAGATAAAAGGTCAAGGGACTGGCCTCCATCTTCTAGACTTCTAAATGATGTAAATGGAAACCGTCTTTTTATGCTGTGATGGACCATGAATGCATCATGATAAGATCAAACAGGTTAAAAAATATGGCACTGGAGCTGCATCCAGATCATATTTAAGAAAATTCAGCTTATAATGGAATCTTAAGTCTCTAGACCTGCCTGTGCACAAGACTCGTATTACATCTAGGCAGGACTAAGTCTGTGCGAAAAGTTGTTGGCATCATATTGTTCACTAATAGAAATTCAAGAATGCCTCAATATTTGGAAGAAACTCCATAAACTCTACGAGAACTTCACTCTGTACTCTTGTGAATACCATTGGAACAAGCAAAAATATATCCAAGTATTATGTCAATACAAATATTACCCATTGACATTGACACTACTGATTGAAGAACAACAGTTGAAAAGTAACAGTGTTTTCTGAGAGGCTGTCGGTTAAGATGTTATGGATGGTTGTCTCTTAATTGAGATCTTCAAAGCTAAAGTCTAGGCTCTAATATTTATTCGTTTGATAGCCATTGCAGTTTGGAGTCCTTCATGATGTGAGATGATTTTGCATTGGGAATATGTCTGTTCCTCATATAGACTTCAAAAATATCAAAGGGCATGTTTTACAGTCGAAAAGAGGAAGCTTGAATGGTCAAAGAAGACATGAAGGGGGCTATTAAGTCTATATTGAGCTATGCTATTCGGTATTGGACCAGGATGGTCTGTTTTGCATGCCGGTGGGGTACATATATTGCTGCACCATGCTGATATCGAGCTGGTGTGCTGTGTACCAGCACTTTAAACCTTGTAAGGAACATCAATGATCTCTTATTCATATAACTTATGGATACTTGAAAGGCAAGTATCATATATATCACATGCACTTATCAACAAGCTTTCATGTTGAAGAAATGATAAGGCATGCCTATCAAATTATTCAACGAAATTTTGTAAAATTGTGGTTCAAGTTACCAGTTTATAGGTTCCTAGAGACACCTATTAGCTCCTCTTGGTGTGATTTTGCTGGCATAACTGCTTCACCAACTCTCAAAAGAAGTGGAAGTCATGATTAGCCAGATCAGTGCTAACTCAACAGAAAATGATGGAAACAGTGGCAGTTGTTATCCTTTCTAAAGTACATCTCATACTATGAGAACAAGTTGGCTTATTTGCTGTGATGAAGTCATTTTTTACATATACAAACAGCACCGTGTAGCACATTAGTGCTACATTTTTAAAACTAACCAATAACTATTCTTGATTCATTATGCCTCTATTTCTACTTTTACTATTTGCTTTTTTTTTGCTCTTAATAAATGAAAGGCAGTCTCTACAGGTACCTGATGGGGAAACAACAACACAGTAACAACAAATCACAATATGCAGCGGAGATATATTCCCCCAACTTGCAAGAATATGTGAGGAGCAATAACAAAAATATGGCAACAATTGAATATCACAAACACAAGAGACACCAAGATTTTTAACGTGGAAAACCCCTCAAAGCAAGGGTAAAAACCACGGGTCGTCTAAACCAAAGAAATAGCTTTACTATGATCAAATAAGGGTACAAGAGAGTCTCAAACAAGAACACAAATGAGTGCTCACAGCCAACCAAACAATAAGCTAAGAAGCTTACAATAGAGAACCAAGAAGTTTAACAAACCCAAAATAGAGCTACTATCCGACCTGAGTTTCTCGGACCATAGACCTTGTTTCACCGATCCAACCGTTCAGAATGAAGAACAAGATGTTCCGAACCTGATGTCAAAACTTCAGCTCGATCCAATGGTGAACGAATCTGCAGTAGCGATTTTACGATGGCTGCTCTGAGTATATGCGAGAAGAGCTTCTTCTTCTCTTCTCTCTCGAATGGCGGCTCTCTTCTCTCTCTCAAAAAATGACCTAATCTCACCCTAATCAGACTCACCACTTAGACAAGTGTGACACAAAGTGGGCTTACACATTTGGGCCTTTTCTCCACATAGGAAGGGAGCCCAACCCAACATATCTCCCCCTTACAACTACGTGGAGATAACCGCCAAACTGGCGATCTCACAACAAGTTTCAAACTTCCTTCTTGGTAATGCTTTAGTCATCATATCAGCACCATTATTATCAGTATAAATTTTAGCCAACTCCAACAGCTTAGCATCCAAAACATCACGTATCCAATGATACCTCACATCAATATGTTTGGACCTCGAATGGAAAGTTGGATTCTTATCAAGATGGATAGCACTTTGACTGTCAACAAACAACAGATATTGGTTCTGAACAAAGCCTAGCTCCTGTAAGAATTTTTCACCCATAGCAACTCCTTGTATGCTTCAGTAATGGCAATGAACTCTGCCTCTGTAGTTGACAATGCTACACACCTCTGCAATTTAGACTGCCAAGCCATAGCTCCCCATGCAAATTTAATCATATAGCCCAAAGTGGACTTTCTGGAATCAATGTCTCCAGCCATATCTGAGTCTGAGTACCCCACCAATGTAGACTCATCACCTCCAAAACAAAGCCTCATACCAGTTGTACCACGAAGATACCTTAAAATCCATTTCACTGCATTCCAATGCTCTCTACCTGGGTTTGACAGAAATCCATTGACAGTACCAACAACATGTGCTATGTCTGGTCTTGTGCACACCATTGCATACATCAAACTACCCACAGTAGAAGCATAAGGAATCCGTTCCATATCTAATTTCTCAACTTCATTTGAAGGACTTTGTTTAGCACTCAGCTTAAAATGAGTAGCAAGAGGAGTGCTTATAGCCTTAGCATTTTTCATCTGGAATCTTTGCAGCACCATTTCAATATAGTGTTCCTGTGATAGCCAAAGTTTCTTCTCCATTCTATCACGCATGATTCTTATACCAAGAATCTGCTTAGCAGCTCCCATGTCCTTCATTGCAAATGATTTGCCCAACTGCTTCTTTAACCTGTCAATCCTAGAAACATTTTTTCCAACAATAAGCATGTCATCAACATACAATAACATGATAATGAAGTCATCATCAGAAAACTTTTTAATAAATACACAATGGTCAGAAGTAGTCTTCTTGTAGCCTTGCTCACATATAACAAACTCAAACTTCTTGTACCATTGCCTCGGAGCCTGCTTTAAACCGTATAGGCTCTTTCTTAGCCTACACACCTTGCCTTCAATTTGAAAGCCATCAGGTTGCTTCATGTAAATCTCTTCCTAAATCACCATGAAGGAAAGCAGTTTTCACATTCATTTGCTCTACCTCCAAATCAAGAGTAGTAGCCAAACTCAACACGGTTATAATAGAAGACATCTTCACCACATGTGAGAAAATCTCATTAAAATCAACACCCTTCCTCTATCTAAAGCCTTTTACCACTAATCTGGCTTTATACCTTGGAGATGGAGCATTACTATCATGTTTCACCCTGTAAATCCACCTATTTTCCAAGGCCCTCTTGCCTTTAGGCAACTTCACCAAATCATAAGTGTGATTGTCATGCAAAGATTGTATCTTATCTCGCATTGCATCCAACCACTTTTGTTTTTCTTCACTCTCAATGGCCTCTTCAAAACACTTAGATTCTCCTCCATCAGTCAAGGTTACATACTCATCAGACGAATACCTTGTAGATGGTTGTCTCTGCATGTTAAACCTTCTGAGTTAACTTTGAGGTGGTTCAGGAGCATAACTAAGATTATCATCTTGTGACATCTCATGTTCCTCTTCAGCATCATTAGTTGGAACATCTAACTCATCTCCAAGCTGTTGTTCATCAACGTAATCATGTTGCTCATCTTGTTGAACACTACTCTTAGCATTATCCAGATTGTGAATAGGCAACCAAAATGGATCAACATCAATCAGCTTATTACCTTTTTCGGGTGTAGTCTTCTTCACCTTATCAATGTCTTTAATGGTTTGGTCTTCCATGAACTCCACATCACGACTTCTAAAAGCTTTTTCTCAATAGGATCATAAAACCTGTAACCAAATTCATCTTGACTATAACCTATAAAGATGCATTGTCTCGTCTTAGCATCCAACTTGGATCTCTCATCCTTTGGAACATGCACAAATGCCTTGCAACCGAAGACTCGCAAATGATCATATCTGACATTTTTCCAAACCAAATTTTGTCTGGCGCCTCACTGTCCAAAGCAACTGTAGGACTAAGATTAATAACATGCACTGCCGTGTACAGTACCTCACCCCAAAAGTGTTTGGGCAATTTTGCTTCAGAGAGCTTACACCTCACTCTCTCAATCAATGTCCTATTCATCCTTTCTGCTAAATGATTCAGCTGAGGAGTTTTAGGGGGAGTCTTTTCATGTGCAATACCCTGCTGCTTGCAATAGGCATCAAAGGGTCATAATACTCACCACCATTGTCAGTACGAATACATTTCAGCTTCTTCCTGACTGCCTCTCAACTAAAGTCTGAAACTGTTTGAACTTTTCCAACACATGGTCTGTTATCTTCAATGCATAGACCCATAGTTTTCTGAAACAATCATCAATAAAGGTAACAAAATAAAGTGCACCACTAAAGGATTTTACCTTCAATGGACCACAAACATCAGAATGCACCAATTCAAGCAACTCTAACTTTCTTGAGGGATGATGCTTCTTAAAGGATACTCTGTTTTGTTTACCAGCCATGCAATTAGAACACTTCTCCAACTTTGCACTCTTCAATCCTAGAAGCACATCCTTTTTAGCTAAGCAGTTCAGCCCTTTTTCACTGATATGACTAAGCCTTCGATGCCACAAAGATAACTCAATATCCACGACATTCACACTGTCTTTAGCAACCAAAGCTTTTGTCCAATACAGTTTAGAAATTTTCTCTCCTCTAGCCATAACCAAGTTACCTTTGGTGAGTTTCCACTTTCTAGAACCAAAGTGATTATCATAACCACCATCATCAATCATCTACACAGAAATCAAATTAAAGCGAACATCTGGAGCATGTTTGACTCCTCGAAGCAGCAGCTACATTCGCATGTTGGTTTGCAGGCAAATATCACCAACACCAATCACCTTAGACACACCATCATTACCCATCTTTAACACTCCAAAGTCACCAGAAGTGTAAGACGTGAAGAACTCCTTCCTTGGTGTAACATGCAGTGTAGCACCACTATCAATTATCTACATGCTCTCATCTGATACAAGATCAACTGACTCATGGTCACGGAGAATAATAAGATCATCACCAGTAGCAGTGGTAACACGATCATCATCATCATCATGATCCTTCTATTTCTGCTTACCCTTCTTGCTTTTGTTCTCCCTTTTCCTCAGAAAATAATTCTTCTGTATGTGCCCTGTTTTGTGACAATAATGACACTCCACATTCTTATATCATGACTTGGACTTGCTTCTGCTCTTCTCTCTACCATCCTTTGGTTCTTTTCTCTGACTTCTCCCCCTATTTTCAGTGACAAGCACCTCGGACTGAGATGAAGTACCATGTGCCTTCCTTTTCATCTCCTTATTAAGAGCACCACCCTTTGCCATTTGCAAAGTAACAATACTATTAGGAGCTGAGTTTGTAATTGAAACCTGAAATGTCTCCCAAAACTTTGGTAGAATATTCAGTAGCCATAGTCCCAACACTTCATCATCAAACTTGATACCCATTCCTGACAATTGATCTAGGAGCCCTTGAAATTCATTCAAGTGATCTAAAATAGAAGTCCCCTCCTTGTACCTCAAATTCATCAGAGAATTCAACAAATATAATTTATTATTCCCTGATTTAGAGGCATACAATGATTTAATCTTCTCCCACAAGGCTCTAGCATGTGTCTCATTAGCAATGTGATTATAAACATTATCTTCTACATACTGCTGAATAAAACTACAAACATGCTGATGTTCACATTCTCATTTCTCATCAGACTTGGAATCCGGCTTCTTAGTAGCAAACACAGAAGATGCAAATTCTTCACAAATAGCAAATCCTTCATTTTACCCTTCCACAAATGATAATTAGTGCCATTCAAACAAACTATCTTATTTGTATTTGCCTCCATCATTCAAGCAAGTCAAATAGTCCCAAACCAAAGGGCTCTGATACCACTCTGATGGGGAAACAACAATACAGTAACAACAAATCACAATATGCAGCGGAGATATATTCCCCCAACTTGCAAGAATCTGTGAGGAGCAATAACAAAAATATGGCAGCAATTGAATATCACAAACACACAAGAGACACCAAGATTTTTAACGTGGAAAACCCCTCAAAGCAAGGGTAAAAACCACGGGTCATCCAGAACAAAGAAATAGCTCTACTATGATCAAATAAGTGTACAAGAAAATCTCAAACAAGAACACAAATGAGTGCTCATAGCCAACCAAATAATAAAGCTAAGAAGTTTACAATAGAGAACCAAGAAGTTTAACAAATCCAAAAATAGAGCTACTGTCCGACATGAGTTTCTTGCACCTCAGACCTTGTTTCACCGATCCAACAATTCAGAATGAAGAACCAGATGTCTTGAACTTGCTGTCAAAATTTTAGCCCGATCCAACGGTGAACGAATCTGCAATAGCAATTTTACAGTGGCTGCTCTGAGTATGTGCAGGAAGGGCTTCTTCTTCTCTTCTCTCTCGAATGGTGGCTCTCTTCTCTCTCTCAAAAAATGACCTAATCTCACCCTAATCAGACTCACCACTTAGACAAGTGTGACACAAAGTGGGCTTACACATTTGGGCCTTTTCTCCACATAGGAATGGAGCCCAAACCCAACATATCTTCCCGTCACAACTATGTGGAGATAACCGCCAAACTGGCGATCTCACAACAAGTTTCAAACTTCCATCTTGGTAATACTTTAGTCATCATATCAGCACCATTATTATCAGTATGAATTTTAGCCAACTCCAACAGCTTAGCATCCAAAACATAACGTATCCAATGATACCTCACATCAATATGTTTGGACATCGAATGGAAAGTTGGATTCCTACCAAGATTTATAGCACTTTGACTGTCAACAAACAACAGATATTGGTTCTGAATAAAGCCTAGCTCCTGTAAGAATTTCTTCACCCATAGCAACTTCTTGCATGCTTCATTAATGACAACTCTGCCTCTGTAGTTGATAATGCTACACACCTCTGCAACTTAGACTGCCAAGCCACAGCTCCCCCTGCAAATTTAATTATATAGCCCAAAGTGGACTTTCTGGAATCAATGTCTCCAGCCATATATGAGTCTGAGTACCCCACCAATGTAGGCTCATCACCTCCAAAATAAAGCCTCATACTAGTTGTACCACGAAGATACCTTAAAATCCATTTCACTACATTCCAATGCTCTCTACCTGGGTTTGACAGAAATCTACTGACAGTACCAACAGCATGTGCTATGTCTGGTCTTGTGCACACCATTGCATACATCAAACTACCGACAGCAGAAGCATAAGGAATCCGTTCTATATCTAATTTCTCAACTTCATTTGAAGGACTTTGTTTAGCACTCAGCTTAAAATGAGTAGCAAGAGGAGTGCTTACATGCAGCCTTAGCATTTTCCATCTGGAATCTTTGCAGCACTATTTCAATATAATGTTCCTGTGACAGCCAAAGTTTCTTCTCGATTCTATCATGCATGATTCTTATACCAAGAATCTGCTTAGCAACTCCCATGTCCTTCATTGCAAATGACTTTCCCAACTGCTTCTTTAACCTGTCAATCCTAGAAATATTTTTCCCAACAATAAGCATATCATCAACATACAATAACAGGATAATGAAGTCATAATCAGAAAACTTTTTAACAAAGACACAATGGTCAGAAGTAGTCTTCTTATAGCCTTGCTCACATATGACAAACTCAAACTTCTTATACCATTGCCTCGGAGCCTGCTTTAAACCGTATAGGCTCTTTCTTAGCCTACACACATAGTCTTCCTTGCCTTCAACTTGAAAGCCATCAGGTTGCTTCATGTAAATCTCTTCCTCCAAATCACCATGAAGGAAAGCAGTTTTCACATCCATTTGCTCTACCTCCAAATCAAGAGTAGCAGCCAAACTCAACACGGTTCTAATAGAAAACATCTTCACCACATGTGAGAAAATCTCATTAAAATCAACACCCTTCCTCTGTCTGAAGCCTTTTACCACTAATCTGGCTTTATACCTTGGAGATGTAGCATTACTATCATGTTTCACCCTATAAATCCACCTATTTTTCAAGGCCCTCTTGCCTTTAGGCAACTTCACCAAATCATAAATGTGATTGTCATGCAAAGATTGCATCTCATCTCGCATTGCATCCAACCACTTTTATTTTTCTTCACTCTCAATGGCCTTTTCAAAACACTCAGATTCTTTCTCATCAGTCAAGGTCACATACTCATCAGACGAATACCTTGTAGATGGTTGTCTCTACCTGTTAGACCTACTGAGTTGACTTTGAGGTGGTTCAGGAGCATAACTAAGATTATCATCTTGTGACATCTCATGTTCCTCTTCAACATCAACAGTTGAAACATCTAACTCATCTCCAAGCTGTTGATCATCAACATAATCATGTTGCTCATCTTGTTGAACACTACTCTTAGCATTATCCAGATTGTGAACATGCAACCGAAATGGATCAACATCAATCAGCTTATTACCTTTTTCGGGTATAGTCTTCTTTACATTATCAATGTCTTCAATGGTTTGATCTTCGATGAACTCCACATCACGATTTCTAATAAGCTTTTTCTTAATAGGATCATAAAATATGTAACCAAATTCATCTTGACCATAACCTATAAAGATGCACTGTCTCATCTTAGCATCCAACTTGGATCTCTCATCCTTTGGAACATGCACAAATGCCTTGCAACCGAAGACTCACAAATGATTGATCATATCTAACATTCTTGCCAAACCAAATTTTGTCAGGTGCTTCACTGTCCAAAGCAACTGTAGGACTAAGATTAATAACATGCACTGCCATGTACAGTACCTCACCCCAAAAGTGTTTGGGCAATTTTGCTTCAGAGAGCTTACACCTCACTCTCTCAATCAATGTCCTATTCATCCTTTCTGCTAAACATTTAGCTGAGGAGTTTTAGGGGAGTCTTTTCATGTACAATACCCTGCTGCTTGCAATAGACATCAAAGAGTCCACAATACTCACCACCATTATCAGTACGAATACATTTCAGCTTCTTGCCTGACTGCCTCTCAACTAAAGCCTAAAACTGTTTGAACTTATCCAACACATGGTCTTTTGTCTTCAATGCATAGACCCATAGTTTTCTGGAACAATCATCAATAAAGGTAACAAAATAAAGTGCACCACTAAAGGATTTACCTTCAATGGACCACAAACATCAGAATGCACCAATTCAAGCAACTCTAACTTCCTTGAGGGAGGATGCTTCTTAAAGGATACTCTGTTTTGTTTACCAGCCATGCAATGAGAACACTTCTCCAACTTTGCACTCTTCAATCCTAAAAGCACACCTTTTTTGCTAAGCAGTTCAGCCTTTTTCACTGATATGACTAAGCCTTCGGTGCCACAAAGATGCCTCCATATCCACGACATTCACACTGTCTTTAGCAACCAAAGCTTTTATCCAATACAGTTTAGAAATTTTCTCCCTCTAGCCATAACCAAGTTACCTTTGGTGAGTTTCCACTTTCTAGAACCAAAGTGATTATCATAACCACCATCATCAAGCATCTGCGCAGAAATCAAATTAAAGCGAACATCTAGAGCATGTTTGACTCCTCGAAGCAGCAGCTGCATTCTCATGTTGGTTTGCAGGCAAACATCACCAACACCAATCACCTTAGACACACCATCATTACCCATCTTTAACACTCTAAAGTCACCAGAAGTATAAGATGTGAAGAACTCCTTCCTTGGTGTAACGTGCAGTGTAGCACCACTATCAATTATCCACATGCTCTCATCTGATACAAGATTAACTGACTCATGGTCACGGAGAATAATAAGATCATCATCGGTAGCAGTGGTAACACGATCATCATCATCATCACGATCCTTCTTTTTGCTTACCCTTCTTGCTTTTGTTCTCCCTTTTCCTCAGAAAATAATTCTTCTGTATGTGCCCTGTTTGGTAACAATAATAGTACTCCACATTCTTGTATCTTGACTTGGACTTGCTTCTACTCTTCTCTCTACCACCCTTTGGTTCTTTTTCTGACTTCTCCCCTATTTTCAGTGACAAGCACCTCGGACTAAGATGAAGTACTCTGTGCCTTCCTTCTCATCTCCTCATTAAGAGCACCACCTTTGCCATTTGCAAAGTAACAATACCATTAGGGGCTAACTTTGTAATTGAAACCCGAAATGTCTCCCAAGACTCTGGTAGAGTATTCAGTAGCCATAGTCCCAACACTTCATCATCAAACTTGATACCCATTCTTGACAATTGATCTAGGAGCCCTTGAAATTCATTCAAGTGATCTAAAATAGAAGTCCCCTCCTTGTACCTCAAATTCATCAGAGAATTCAACAAATATAATTTATTATTCCTGATTTAGAGGCATACAATGATTCAATCTTCTCCTACAAGGCTCTAGCATGTGTCTCATTAGCAATGTGATTATAAACATTATCTTCTACATAGTGCCGAATAAAACCACAAACCTGCTGATGTTCAAATTCTCATTCTTCATTAGACTTGGAATCCGACTTCTTAGTAGCAAACACAGGAAGATGCAAATTCTTCACAAATAGCAAATCTTTCATTTTACCCTTCCATAAATGATAATTAGTGCCATTCAAACAAACTATCTTATTCGTATTTACCTCCATTATTCAAGCAAGTCAAATAGCCCCAAACCAAAGGGCTCTGATACCACTCTGATGGAGAAACAACAATACAGTAACAACAAATCGCAATATATAGCGGAGATATATTTCCCCAACTTGCAAGAATCTGTGACGAGCAATAACAAAAATATGGCAGCAATTGAATATCACAAACACATAAGAGACACCAAGATTTTTAACATAAAAAATCCCTCAAAGCCAGGGTAAAAACCACAGGTCGTTCAGACCAAAGAAATAGCTCCACTATGATCAAATAAGGGTACAAGAGAGTCTCAAATAAGAACACAAATGAGTGCTCACAGCCAACCAAACAATAAAGCTAAGAAGCTTACAATAGAGAACCAAGAAGTTTAATAAACCCAAAAATAGAGCTACTGTCCGACCTGAGCTTCTTGTACCTTAGACCTTGTTTCACCGATCCAACCGTTCAGAATGAAGAACCAGATGTCCCAAACCGGTTGTCAAAATTTTAGACCGATCCAACGGTGAACAAATCTGCAGTAGTAATTTTACGGTGGCTGCTCTGAGTATGTGCGGGAAGGGCTTCTTCTTCTCTTCTCTCTCGAATGGCGGCTCTCTTCTCTCTCTCAAAAAATGACCTAATCTCACCCTAATCAGACTCACTACATAGACAAGTATGACACAAAGTGAGCTTACACATTTGGGCCTTTTCTCTACATAGGAAGGGAGCCCAAACCCAACAGTACCTGAATGCGGAGGTAGCTCCTTGTCGCATTCTTTCGGAACGCCATGGGAACCGCTTGATCCACCTGATTATTTATAAGATAAAATAATTTAGAAAACAATTTCTAAAAAGTGAATTACCAAAAAAAAAGTCTACAAGATCTACTATGCTTAGAATGCTCAATGAGAGTAACGTGTTAGAATTGATTAGTTATTTTGAGCATGATGAAAACACTAAAAAGAGAGATTTTTAGCTTCATCTTTTGTCCAAAATGTCACTTTTGAAGGTTGAAGAAGTTCTCGATGCCGTTATTTCTACATGTAATCAAACGAAGAAAAATTCTTTGTTTGTTGAAAAAATAAATCTTTTGAAGAAGAACGCACATAAAACACTAAAGAAGATCTAGTAAAGCTTAATTTGGATCTTTATGAAGATTATATGGTAAGGCATTCGTTAGGAGCCGAATTTCTTAAGATAGAAGGAATTGATGCAGCCCATAAAAGCAATAATAAGAGAAGTTTTGATTTTTAAGAAAACTTTATTATGAGACTCCTTATATGTCTTATTTTTGTCCTACTCTCTTTAAAGAGTTGTTTTATTCTATTCATGAGTCCTATTTTATTCTCTTTTGGAATGTTATTTTTATCAATATTGAATCGGTCTATGATTTCAATCTCTTATTTTTGGAAGTATTTTGATCCCTCTCTGATTAAGTGTTATGATTCTAGTCTAATTTGTTTGGGGTCAATTTTGCTCTATAAATTAATAAGCCTCCAGTGTATTCTATTGAAGCAATGAATAAAATTATAAAATTTTAAGAGTTATTTTCTTTAGCACCTCCAACCTCTTTAGTAAAATTGTGGCCTTATACCACTCAAGCAAAGAATTGACTCAATGTAGAATCAGTCTGAACCTAATTAAGCTGATGGTCGGTTAACATATATTGACTGATGTTTTGGTGATTTAGTCTAATGATGTGAATGATAAAAGCTGTTTTACAAATCTGCTATTTGTACAAACAATTTCATGTCTTGAGGATAATAGATTACATGTTTATTTGTTATTATGATTTGCATTGTGTGTTTTGAGAATTAACAGGCTTCGTATGTTTTTGGGTTCCACTCTAAATGTATATGGCCGTTGCATGAGATCGATCTAGAGGTAATTTGTAAGAGGAGCTAACAGCATGGTTACCTAATTTCACTAGATTTATGATTTCTGTCCAAGACCCCGGCTGACTGTAGTTTGAAAGAGAAGGAGAAGGCAAAGCATATATTTTAGGCTAAAGTAAAACGATTGGATTGTGAATTTGTAACATGTGCGGATATTGTGAAATATACCTTGCCTGATTAACAAATCCATCAGTTGAAGTGGGACCAACTTTGTTGTCCCATATTGATATCATCCACAAACCTCCCCTTTTAAAGATTCCACTCTGAAAAATGTGTGATCTGGGAAGCATTTTGTAATTCCGACTGTTCATGGAGCGTTGGAGATCAAAGGCTAGCCATGATAGCTGGTGGCAATTGGCAAACTTCCCCTCCCCCCCCTTCATCTCTCCCTCTCACACAGCTCATTCAAAGGGTATGATGCTTACTGGATCACATCCTATTAATTTGTTGAAGAGGAATAATACATAGAGGTAAGCATGATGTGGGCCTTACGTCAAATTGAGATTATTCTTCCAGTGGCTTTCTTTCATTGAAGAAGCCATTGATTTTTTTAGGCGAATATACATTTCAGGGGACCCAAAAGAAGAAAATGGCAATAACAGAGTTATTGCTTTTGCTGACAATCTCGTCGGCAGTGCTTTCACTTGATGTACAGCCAGGTATGAAGTAGTCAAAGGCATGCCTAATATTTTAGGTTCGAGCATGACATAATTTGTAAGAGGAGCTAATTTGGCTAGATTTATGATTTCTGTCCAAGACCCCGGCTGACTGTAGTTTGAAAGAGAAGGAGAAGGCAAAGCATATATTTTAGGTTTTAAGTAAAACGATTAGGTTGTGAATTTGTAACATGTGCAGATATTGATATCATCTAGAAACTTCCCCTTTTATAGATTCCACCCTGAAAAATGTGTGATCTGGGAAGTACTTTGCCAGCAAAGTCATCAAAAGTGCCCATCGTCGTTTTCTTTTTATCCTTTTCAAAGTTGCAAGCCATCTCCAGACACCAAAAGCTGAATTTGGTCTGAGGAAATCATTATAGAAACATGAAGACCTGTACATTAGACACGGATTGCCCTACTAGCTAATGGAGACGCCTGAAACAGTACTGAAGAAGGCCTCTATCTTGGACGCAGATGTTCCTACTAGTCAAAGGAGACTCTTGAAGCTTGCTATTGTAATTCCTACCGTTCATGGAGCATTGGAGATCAAAGGCTAGCCATGATAGCTGGTGGGAATTGGCAATCTCCAAGGACCAACCTGAGATCAAATTTCACAATTACACCCCTTGGCCACCCCCTCATCTCTCCCTCTCACACAGCTCATTCAAAGGGTACGATGCTTAGTACTGGATCAACATCCTATTTAATTTGTTAAAAAGGAATACATAGAGGTTAAGAGGTAAGAGGTAATTAAGCATGATGTGGGCCTTACATGCATCAAATTGAGATTATTCTTCCAGTGGCTTTCTTTCATTAAAGAAGCCATTGACTTTTTTGAGACGAATGCAATAAGTTCTTAGGAACTTTCTAAGTCCAGAGAAGGCTTAATCTTTTGGATGTGCACATTTATGGAGTCAAGCCCTCATCTCCAAGTCATATAAAATAAAGGTCAATGCCGGGATGAAATAGGTGTTGATTTGTTCTATAGAATTATGTCAATATCTGCATCCAGTGACTGCAAGCCGTAGCGGTTATGGACCACTGAATTAGTTACAACAGAATGCTATAAATCCAAAAGAATTGGAACTCTATAAGATAAGACAATACTCAGTCTATAATCTGTAGTTTAGCGAAACAAGAAGAGATTCATGAACCCTTGGTTGAAAATGTGACACAGCCATGCACCCTTGGTTGAAAATAGCGTGTTTTTGAACCCTTCAAAGTCTTCTGAACCGTGCAGTGCATGCCACGTTAGTCTATTTTTCCAAATATGTCTGTGCGCGTGATTGCAGGGAAACTTCCACGTGCGATCCAAGCTTCACTTGACAATGAAATGTTTTAGCAAAGACCGAATGAATGGTTAAGAATTTTCCTATCAACTCCCAATGGTCTTATATCGACGAATTTGGATCATTGGATGCATGGAAGGAGTTTTCAAGCAATGCCGAGGCCTTAAATATTGCAGTTGCGCCTTAGATCACTTGGGCCATTAAGCTGCTTTTCTTTCATTTTTTGAGTGCGAAATCTTTTGCTGGATGGCCACCTTAAGTGGTTCTCTCAGACATTCAAGGGCGAAGCGTGAGGAAGTTCTAAGGATAGTCTTATTTCTTTTCATTAATCAATTCATTGCGTTCATTGCAGGTGATACAATAGCGCCAAGCAAATCCATTATTGTAGATGGCCAAACCTTAATCTCTTCTAATGGAGCCTTTGAAATGGGATTCTTCAGTCCGGGCGATTCAAAGAACGGATACTTGGGAATATGGTATAGAAACATCCCAAAACGGACAGTGGTATGGGTTGCCAACAGAGATTCTCCTCTCAACAGCCCTACTGGAGTTTTGAATCTCACCTCCAATGGAAATCTCATCCTTCTTAGTGACAGCGGAGATGTTTTATGGTCGACAGGCACATCGAATGTGACAAATCCAACTGTGCAGCTCTTGGACTCAGGAAACCTCATCTTGACTGGAGGGAATTCGAAGAGTTTATTGTGGCAGAGCTTTGATCATCCATCTCATACTCTGCTACCAGGCATGAAGCTTGGATGGGATTCTGCTACTAATCGCCATAGGATTCTTACATCATGGAGGAGTGATTCTGATCCTTCTCCTGGAGACTATGCCTACAAGGTGCATCTCCAAGGAGTACCAGAACTTTTTATATGGAAAAACTCTGCTCAAATATATCGCAGTGGACCCTGGAATGGACGAGGATTTAGTGGGCGTCCAGACATGACAGAATCCAAGTGGTTCAGCTTCCATTTCATTTCCAACAAGGATGAGGTCTACTATACCTATGAAGTTTTGGACAATTCTATTATATCACCGTTAGTGCTAAACAAGCAAGGAGAAGTCGAGCGTTTAGTATGGTCTAATCCGAGCAATTATTGGGATCGTTACTGGTATGTTCCAAAAGACCCATGTGACAACTATGCTCGTTGTGGGCCTAATGGTGTTTGCAATACTAGTAAGCCATTTTACTGCCAGTGTTTGAAGGGATTTCATTTAAAGTCCAATATAGTTTGGAATCAAAGCATATATTCTGACGGTTGTGTGAGGACAACGAGTTTAGATTTCCAGTCCGATGTGTTTTCTGAATTGCAAAATGTGAAGCTGCCTGATACATCGAATGCCACTGCAGACAGAAATAAGAGTCTTGATGAGTGCAGGGAGTGGTGCTTGAAGATCTTCTCTTGTGTAGCCTTTGCTATCAGTGGAGAAAATGGATGTGTGACATGGACGGGTAATCTGACAGATATCCGAGTTTCTGCTGAAGGTGGCAACAATTTATTTGTTCGGCTTGCAGCTTCTGAATTAGGTAAATCTTTATCAGTGAAAGAGTAGAAAGCTTTTTTTTTTTTTTTTTTTTGATTCAGCGTAAACTATGTCTATATAAGAAGGTAGTCTAAATTTGGCCTTATACACAGGCAGCAAATTTTCTTAATGCAGTCTATTGGGAAAACAAGGGGGGAAAGAATTTAAAAAGCTTTAGACACTGATAAAAAACCGTTTATAGCAGTGTTTTTCATAGTTTTTCCATCCATTTTGAGAGTATTGATAAATCAGTTTTCAATTTGGGTACCAACTGTTCCTGACTTCTTCATTTTCTAGTGAAGAGAGGAGGAGGATGCAAACCAGTGCTGGGAAATGGGTTTTGTAAAGCATAAAATTAGTAACAGACACCTAAGTTAGATTTGTACGAGGAAAAAATAGAAGGAAAATTTGAGTTTAGAAGTATCTCTCTTACTAATTTTTCAATCATGATTCTAACATGATGGTAAAGATTTTTATTCAATTAAAAATGATGTATTTCTTCCATTTATTTGACTATTAGAAGAATATTTCATGCTAAAGAAATGTTCGATTTCATGATTTGATACTTTTTTAATGATGAAATGTATTTCATTTATTTTATAAGCATGGTATCATTGGTTCTCGAACCCATATCTAACTTATTTTCCCATTTTTCCTATATTTCCAACTTAATACAAGGGTTACAGCTTATTAGTTCTAATTCAACAAAAAATTGTTATGCAGATACGATAAAGGGCTATTCTAGTAAAAAGAAGCATATGATTGTCATTGTTATTTCCTTATTATTGGGATTTCTTCTATTGGTGTTCATTGGACTATTTATATTAAAGAGGAAAAGCAAACAAGGTAAAAGTACTCCTCCTTTGCACATAAACATATCACTTATTCTTTTTTGGCCATATTTTAAGTCTCTCTTAGTGACAATTTGATTAATTAAAAAATATCTTTTAAAAGTATAATTCAGGTAAAATTAAATACAAGATACTAAAAGGTTATATTCATTCAAGAAATGCCAGGTATAACAAGTAACTCTTGCATTGAAGAAAGAAGAGGAGAGGATATGGAGTTAACTTTATTTGATATGTCTATGATAGAAAATGCTACTGATGACTTCTCCTTTAACAATAAACTTGGAGAAGGTGGGTTTGGCCCTGTTTATAAGGTAATTAACTTTCTGATGGTAGAAGAATACTATTTGACTTGACATCTAATGTCAGTACAAAGATATTGCTTTCTTTAAGATTTTGTTGCCATATAAATTTGAAAACTAAAAATTAGCAGGGCCAATTAAGAGATGGGCAAGAGATTGCTGCCAAGAGGCTATCCAAAGATTCTACCCAAGGTTTGGATGAGTTCAAGAATGAGGTCAAACTGATAGCAAAACTTCAACACAAAAATCTTGTAAAACTTCTTGGTTGCTGCATCCAACGCGAGGAAAGAATGTTGATATATGAGTACATGCCAAACAAGAGCTTGGATACCTTTATATTTGGTTTGACCTCGACTTCTATATTATTTCATGATGTTATGTTTATTTTTGATGCAAGGTTGATTAACATTTTATGGCACAAGTAAAATACATGAGCAAATTTGTTTGAAAGATTTGTCATTGCAACATGAATGGGTCAGTCTTATAGAATCATAGAAGATCAAGGCAATAACTTGAGTTCAATAGTGAAGAACTGACTTTTGTTGGTTGAAATACCAAACCTTATGATTTAAATTTTATAAGTATGCTTTGTTACCATCCAAGTTTATTGGCACCAAGAAGATAGAAAGCTCACTTCTTTTTTTATAATGCATGTTGATTTGAATTTTGAGGCATATGAAATACATGGAAAGAGAGCATTTCAATTAATCAAGTAAGTTACTGCAATGACAGCCTTGATGCTAGCAACCTAGATTCTTGTTAAATAATGAACTTTACTTTCTCTTTAAAGAAACTCTTTCATGAAAGATAAACTTCTTGTTCATTCATAGACATACTATTGAGTTTCCATTGTTGACAATATTTCCCTAAAGTTATTCCTTAGTTTGGTATTTTGCACTTGCCTATCAATGTGTCATTTTGGATATATTTAGCTGGATATCTTTGATCTAAACACCAAATATTAGACTAGATGTGATAAATGTAACTTAAAAAATAGGCAAATAGAATTCTATTGACAGTAGTTTACTTATAGAAAAGTCAACAAGAACGAACTTCGAGTAGATGCATTAAAATTTTTCATTAGAGATAGATAGATAGAGAGAGAGAGAGAGAAAAGAAAAAAATGCTAATATTTTATTTGCATTTCAATCTGAATTTATTAAACACTTTGTCTAATATACTTGTCAATCACTTGCTTATGAATGGACATTTTTCTTAGAAATCTATTTTTTCCTAAATATCAAGATCAATAATCAAATCTGCTTGGTCTTTAGCTTTCCAATTGATGCATAAATTTCAAAATGAATCATTGTAAAATAATAAGAATTATAAGAATATGTTAAAAAACAACCATAGGAATGGTGTTATAGGATTAAATTTTTAAGAGCAAAGGGTTTATTTCTATTTGTTCACTATCCATGTATTGTGCCTGACATAAAAATGTCGGCTTTATCATGGGACTTCCATGAATGTGAAACATAGTGGAGCTATGCTCTTCTTTTGATAAAAAAAGAAAAAAATAACTATTAGCCAAGTTAAATCATATAATTTACTAAGGTGGGCTAATTTTAAATGCTGGAACAGATAAAACAAAAGGTGCATTATTGAGTTGGCCAAAGCGCCTTGACATCATTATAGGAATTGCTCGTGGACTTCTTTACCTTCATCAAGACTCCAGGCTGAAAATAATTCATAGGGACTTAAAAGCTAGTAATATTCTACTCGATAAGGATATGAATCCTAAAATTTCAGACTTTGGGACTGCAAGAATTATCAAAGGAGATCAAAATCAAGAGAATACAAGGAGAGTGGTTGGGACATAGTAAGTTATATTCTCTATGAACATTTATGCAATTATATGTTACAATCATTAGATCATATACTAATTTTGTAAATGGCATGCAGTGGTTATATGTCACCGGAGTATATAATGGATGGCATCTTTTCGGTGAAATCTGATGTCTTTAGCTTTGGAGTTATTATACTGGAGATATTGAGTGGTAAGAAAAATAGAATGATGAATCAGTCAGAACCCCATATAAACCTTTTAGGATATGTAAGTATTCAAATTAATGATACAATATATGTGCATTATTCTTTATATTATTGGTGAATTGCTGGTTCATTTCAATACATGTATGATTTTATGTAGGCATGGAGATTATGGGAGGCAGGTAGATGCTTGGAGCTACTCGATGAGACAATTGATTGTTCACACCCTATGTCTAAAATATTACGGTGTATACAAATTGGTCTCTTGTGTGTCCAAGAAGGAAGCGAAGATAGACCAATGATGGCCGAAGTAGTTCTTATGTTGAGCAATGAAGGGGTGGCACTACCACAACCTAAATGGCCTGGTTTCTACATGGAAAGGACTTTCATAAAAAGGGACTGGCATTCAACTGGGCAACATTCAAGTGTAGTAAATGATATCACAAATACACTGTTTGAAGGTCGATAAAACATTGATCTCTCAACAAGCACATTCTCTGTTTTAGCAAATTAGCAACTTTTGTAGCTTGAAGTTAAATTGGTTTCATTGGGTAGATATGGACTTTGTAAAATTTCTAATTCTTTTACTTGGCATAGTGGCCATTAGTTTCTTACACATCCACTAACCTATAGGGTTCTTGCTCATACTTTAGTTGATGTGTAGAAAGCTTATACATTTATGAAACATGGATGGTTTTGTCACACATATATTTTTAATAGTATGCATCATGATTTTATGCCTATCATTTTATTGTTATGCTTTAATTATCTACACATATGACATATGTTTATCTATGATAACAGATTTTGGATTATATATAATTATGACATATCTTACATTGTGATGGTATGGTTTTATTATGTTGATTATGTGGAATTAAAAATTATTTTGCTTACTAATATATTAAAAGATGTGATGTGGTGGACTGAGAAAATAACATGTGGGCTAACTAAGGAGATGTGGTGAGATGGCATCAAGGGAAGGATCATAAGTTGGATGAGGCTCAGTGTAGAATTGATCTTGATCTGAAGTGATGGCATACTAGGTTTTTGATACTTGGTACAGATTGATACGTGGCATTTGTTTGAGCCTGCGCGCTTTACTTGACTTGGCTTAGACATTTGGCATTAGGAGCAGGATCTATGGTTGGATAAGGCCCAAATAGAACTAGTCTTGATTGTCATTGGCAATCGAGCATATGGTAGTAATATGAGAAACAACTTAGGTGTGAAATGATAACTGGTTAGGTTTGTACATACAGAATACTAGTATGGTTGGATCATCAATATGTATCTCCAACATGCCTTGATATGATGTTATAATTGGATCGCCATCATACATCTGCAAAGTGTATTTGTATTGCTAGTACAACTGGATCACAAATATTATTATTATGATGATTCTGAATTAAATGATATAGTCTAATGCTATGGATGATAAAAGTTAATAACATATCTTTATTATATTTTACACATGATTTTGTAACATGATATTTGTTGCAAGATTTTTCTTGTCATATATATTATCTAATTATTATATAGATATTTTATTGCATGTCCATATATATATATGTGTGTGTGTGTGTGCGCGCGCGCATGCGCATGTGTATAAGGATTCTTGTTGAGATATAAGTTCATATCATATTTATCATATTTTTTATAGAGCTTAAGGATTTAGTGATTGAGTAGGATTTGGGGCTGGTTAAGAGAGAGGTTTTGTACATAGATTAGGTTACATATTAGTTTTTATACAAATAATCTTATATTTGGAGCATAATGGATTATATATTCATTTGGTATTATAATTTGAGTTGTGCGTGTGTTAAGGATAAACATAGCTCGTAGACCTTTGGGATTCCACTCTAAGTGTATGCACCATGCCATGAGATGGGGCTAGGTAGTGGGTCCAAGGTATGATAGAGGATGTCATTAGAACTTAGGCTTCAGACCCTTAGGGAGTGTGATAGATCAATCTCTAGTTGGGAACTCATGAAAAGTTGAAATATTATTTTAACTGAATATCTTATGACTACTAACGTGGATGGCTATTGGAGGTGGGTGAGGTCACAGCTAGAGATCTACTAGATTCATTGATGGTACTTCCACTTCGGAACCTCAGCGTGAGAGTAGCCCTCTTTCACTAGATAGTGGTATTCCCTAGCAAGAGGACTATGTTGAGCAGATGCTTGAGGTTCACCATGGTGCATTAGAGGATTCTTTCCCATCATAGATAGGGTCCTCATGGACTCGATGCATTGAATGGTAGAGAGCAATAGCAGTTAATGGAGTAGTAACTATAGCAACAGTAGTAGTTCACTTATCAACAATAGTTGTAGCAACAACCGTCTTAGCGTTTTGGGTTGCAAGAGGGAGCATCACGTTGACTTGATTCCTAATTTAGGCCCTATTTATAAGGCTCCATAAAAAATGGCCCTTGCTAAGTTGAAGGAATTAAAGAAATAATTGCAGAAACTATTGGATAAAGGTTTCATCATACCCTATTCATGAAAAAGAAGGATGGTAGCTTCTGATTATGCATGGATTATAGGGAGATAAACAAAGTTAATGCAAAATACATTTAGGATTGATTATTTGTTTGATTAGTTACAAGGGGCATAGAATTTTTCGAAGATTAATCTTTATTTTGGTTACCATTAGCTGAAGATAAAAGTTGAGGATGTACCTATGATTGTCTTCAAAATGCATCAAGCCAACAACCCCTCTTATTCTATTGGAAGATGGTGAAGATGTTGAAGTCCACATTTCAATTTATAATAAGGATGTCATTTATCATGAAAGAAAATACTTATACTTTCAGGATAAATAGGAGAAACCTCAAATTATATTCTTAAAAGGAGTTGTTTAGCCTTATCAAGCAACAAGTCTAGTCATTTATACTTTGGTAGCTAAAGAAGAATGTTTCCCAGTTAAGCAACCCAAGAGGAAGGGTGAATTAGGTTCTTTTAAAAAATCAGCAAGTATATGTAATTTTAAAACCAAGGATCAAAAAATACTATATGAAGTAAAATGAAGAGAAATTAAGCACAAAAAACCAATCATACACAAACACAAGAAATTTATAGTGGTTCGGTGCCAACCTTAAACCTACATCCACACTCCAAGGATCTCTTGGAAATTCACTCCACTAATCGTTTCTTCAACGATTACAATCTCTAGCTAACTCAGCTAGCTTCTCATTTATATAGCATGAGGAAACGAAAAAAACCATCAATTTTAGGTTTGGCACATCCACGATAAGTTTCAATCAACTTAAAACTCAAACAAGCAAAAAATGATACAAGTAACGGAGTTTAAAAGCTCCTAAGTTAGCAAATAAGATAGTAATGGTACTTTGCAAATTTATTGGACTCCTTTTAAAGGAGCTTCTCCTTCTTAAATATTGTAGCTTAAGCACTTGAGAAAACTTCTTGAGTTGTTTGGTGGAGCCTTGAATGAACTTTTAATGACCTTGAATCCCTTGAAGCATAACAGCTCTTGAAACAAAGAAGGCTAAAATCTTTAGTATTTCCTAGGTTTTTTCTTTATTTTCACACTTAAAACTTCTTAAAAGATCTTTTAAATCACTCTTTTGAGCTTGTATTTATAGCCTTCTGAAGAACTACAACGTTCACTAGCTGTTTTTGATCGTTGGGAGTGATTGCATTGAAGATTGCGTAAGCTAAAACGTGTCAGAACTAGTTGTTAGAAAGCCTGTCACTGGGTTAGTCGGCTATCATGCCAGCTAACTTCACTGTGCTCACTGTAAGAAGCCACATTAGTAAGCTACCATGCTGACTAATTGGCTCTTAGCTTTTGTAATTTTTTTTTGTGACTCAGATTTTACTCAGTAGCTGGCATGGGAGTTGGTTACTTTGTTCTGGAATAGATTCTTCTCATGTTAGTTAGCTACCATGACAACTAATTGAACCATGCTCTCTGTAACTTCAGTTTGACACTTAAATTAACCTAGTAGCTAGTATGGGAGCTGGCTACTTAGTTTTAAATCACCAAAATTCATTCCAGGGACATGAAGACTTCTTGTTTTGATGAATCCAAGGGTGCTAGCTCTTGTATCTTGATTTTTCTTCATGGAATAACTTCCCAAACATTTAAATCTTAATCATTTAAGGCCTGAATCATCCTTCTTTGGTCTTGTTCTTCTTTAAAACTTCCTTTCTATAGCCAAAAATATTGTTAAGAGCTTGAATTCCATGTTCTTCTTGATGGCTAATGAATACCTGCATTTCACTGTAGCTCCATACTAAACTTACTAGCCACTTACTTAATTATTTTGTGATCATCAAAATCAATGTGGGGTCAACAAAGAAGATATAATTTTATCAGATATCAAAGAATTACTCAATGATTTCAATGACTTATCTCCAAAAGAATCGCTAGAAGGTTTACCACCCATGAGGAATATTCAATATGCTATTGACTTGGTACCATGTCCTATACTTCCTAATTTACCATGTTATCAAATGAGTCTAGCTAAACATGAAGAATTAAAGAGGCAAGTAGATGAATGGCTGCAAAAGAGATATATTCGAGAAAGTATGAGTCTTGATGATGTTTATGCTTTATGGTGTCAAAAAAAGATGGATCTTAGAGAATATGCATTGATAGTCATGCCATTAACAAAATTACAATCAACTATAAGTTTCAAATCCTAAGTCTTGATGGCATGTTAGACATGCTTTCTAATTCTATAATCATTTCTAAAATTGAACTTCACAACAATTATCATGAAATTCACATTTGACCCGAAGATGAATAGAAAACTACTTTGAAAATCAAAGATGGTTTATATAAATGTCATCCCTTGCAAACTAAGTAATGCTCTTAGCACTTTCATGCAGATGATGAATCAGGTATTGAAACCTTTTATTGGTAAAATTGTCATGTCTGTCTTGATAATATCTTATTATATAATAAAAGTATCGAAGAACATATGAAGCACTTGAGGCAAGTTTTGCAAATACAATAAAGAGAGAAATTATATATCAATCTGAAAAAAATGCTCCTTCATACAACCTAAGGTTATCTTTTTGGAGTTATCCTTTCGGGATTCATCATTTCATCGATAAGCATGAAAGTATATCTTCAAAAGATAAAAGCTATATTATAACGACCAACACCTACAAGCATACATTAGATCAGAAGTTTCCTTAGGCTTCCCTTCTTTTATCATCGATTTATTTAGAATTTTAGCAACATTATGGAAACCACTATGGAATGTATGAAATAGGGCCCTTTCTAACGGACAAAAGGTGCTACTAGTGCATTAGAGTTGATCAAACAATATATGACTTAAGCCTCCATTCTTTGTATACCTGATTTTAATAAGGTATTTGAAGTAGCATACATGCATCTCATGTTGGTATAGGTGAAGTGCTTACTTAAGAAGGACACCCTATTGCCTTTACTAGTAAGAAGCTCGATGATGCTAAGCAACGATACTCTTTGTATAATGTGAAGCTCTATGACATGGTTTAAGCTTTTAACTATTGGCGACACTTTCTAATCCATAAAGAGTTCATTCTATATTTGACCATGAAGCCTTTAAATAAATATATAAATATCAAAAGAAGTTTAGTTCAAAGCATACCAAGTGGATAAGCTGTCTATAAAAGCTTACTTTTCATCTCAAGCATAAGGTAGGAATTAAAAATAAAGTAGCATATGCTTTAAGTTGCAATGCCAACTTATTAGTAGCCATGACCAAGGTAAATGGACTTGAAGAGATCAAAAATCAATATATAAAAAACAAGGATTTATGAAAAAAAAATTATACTACTCTTCAAATGGCCAAGTTTATGAAGGATCTAAGTATTTTATCCAAGAAAGTTATCTCTTCCACGGCAACAAGCTCCATGTACCTAATTCATCTCTTTGAGATTTTCTTATCCGTAAGTTACATGTAAGTGAAATTAGTAGGACATTTTGATACAGATAAAACTTCAGCCTTATTTGAAGAAAGATTTTCTTCCATAAGAAAGGATGTATAGATAGAGTTAGAAAAGATCAAATCTTTGATGATTCCATCATTTGTCCTTGGGGATCCAACATTAATCCTCTCATACCTACTAATTGGTGTATATGATATTAATGTGTGCAAAGCAGGTCAAACTGCCAAAGGTCATAAATAAAATCTAAATTATGTCATCCTCTTCCTATTTCTAAAAGACCGTAGAAAGACCTTAGTATGGATTTTGTGCTTAAGACTTTGAAAGACAAAGAGAAGATTTGATTCTATTTTTATATCATTGTATAGATCTTGAAAAATAGTGCATTTTGTCCCTTGTTATAAAACATCTAATGCTTTACATATTGCTAAGATATTCTTTGAAGAAATAGTAAGGTTACATGATATGCCAAAAACTATTGTATTCAATAAAGACATCAAATTCATAAACTACTTTTGAAAAACTCTATGGCTATGATGGAAACAAAGCTGCTATTTTCTAGTACCAACCATCCTCAAACTAATGACCAAACTGAAGTCATGAATCAAAGTCTAGGCAACCTTCTTGGATGTCTTATTACTAACCATCATTACTTATATGATTCATTTCTACTAGTTGCTAAATTTGCCTACAACATTTCAATTAATCATTGTACTGGTCGATCTCCTTTTAAAATTTTTGTAAGAATATCTCCTCATCTACCGTTAGATATTCATCTTTTCCCTTATTATTTCACAAAACATGTTCAAAATATTCTTTTAGAGGTACCAAGAAAATTAGCTAACTAAGCTGATAAGGAAAAGGTACAAATAGACAAAAAGCAATATGAAAGTATAATTTAAGAAAAGAGATAAAGTAATGGTTCAATGATGTTCTAAGAAATTGACATCTCGAGCATTTTACAAATTGCAACAAAAAGAGATAAGACCATTCAAGGTTCGGAACAGGTTGGGTAACAATGCATATTTCCTTTAATTATCAGTTGATATTCAAATGAGCTCTATCGTTAACGTGTTAGAATTGATTACTTATTTTGGGCATGATGAAAAGACTAAAAAAGAGATAGATTTTTAGCTTCATCTTTTGTCCAAAATGTCACTTTTGAAGGTTGAAGAAGTTCTTGACGCCGTTATTTCTACATGTAATCAAGACGAAGAAAAGTTCTTTGTTTGTTGAAAAAATAAATCTTTTGAAGAATGCACATAAAACACTAAAGAAGATCTAGTAAAGCTTAATTTGGATCTTTATGAAGATTATATGGTAAGGCATTCGTTAGGAGCCAAATTTCTTAAGATAGAAGGAATTGATGCAGCCCATAAAAGCAATAATAAGAGAAGTTTTGATTTTTAAGAAAACTTTATTATGAGACTCCTTATATGTCTTATTTTTGTCCTACTCTCTTTAAAAGAGTTTCTTTATTCTCTTTATGAGTTTTATTTTATTCTCTTTTGGAATGTTATTTTTATCAATATTGAGTTGGTCTATGATTTCAATCTCTTATTTTTGGAAGTATTTTGATCCCTCTCTGATTAAGTGTTATGATTCTAGTCTAATTTGTTTGGGGTCAATTTTGCTCTATAAATTAATAAGCCTCCAGTGTATTCTATTGAATCAATGAATAAAATTATAAAATTTTAAGAGTATATTTTCTTTAGCACAAGCTGATGGCTAGTGACATCATGAGGGTAGCACTAGTTGTGGGCAGCAATGGTTCGGGCCAAAGCTGATAGCTATTGGCACCATACATATGCAGTATTGGTTATGGTCTAAGCTGATAATTAGTGGTACCATGTAAATAAGACATTGGTTGTAGCCTATGTTGATAGTCAGATTTGACTCAATGTAGAATCATTCTGAACCTAAGATGATGGTCGGTCAACATATATTGACTGATGTTTAGGTGATTTAGTCTAATGATGTGAATGATAAATGCTGTTTACAAATCTAGTATTTGTACAAACAATTTCATGTCTTGAGGATAATAGATTACATGTTTATTTATTATTATGATTTGCATTGTGTGTTTTGAAAATAAACAGGCTTCGTATGTTTTTGGGTTCCACTCCAAATGTATATGGTCGTTGCATGAGATATAGAGGTTCTGAGCATGACATAATTTGTAAGAGGAGCTAACAGCATGGTTACCTAATTTCACTAGATTTATGATTTATGTCCAAGACCCCGGCTGACTGTAGTTTGAAAGAGAAGGAGAAGGCAAAGCATATATTTTAGGTTTTAAGTAAAACGATTGGATTGTGAATTTGTAACATGTGCGGATATTGTGAATATACCTAGCCTGATTAACAAATCCATCAGTTGAAGTGGGACCAACTTTGTTGTCCCATATTGATATCATCTAGAAACTTCCCCTTTTAAAGATTCCACTCTGAAAAATGTGTGATCTGGGAACCATTTTGCCAGCAAAGTCATACCGTGTACTAGTTGCGAGCCATCTCCACCTTAACCTTCGCTTTCACAAACACTTTATCGCTTTTGCTTAAAAATCAAATAAATAAATAAATAAATCATGCACTTCATAGTTCACAAGGTTGTACTGACATTCACCACTTCTCCAGAAAAGCTGAATTTGGTCTGAGGAAATCACCGTGGAAACAGTGAAGACCTGTACGTTAGACACGGATCGTCCTACTAGCTAAAGGAGACGCCTGAAACAGTGAAGAAGACCTCTATTTTGGGCGCAGATTTTCCTACTAGCCAAAGGAGACACTTGAAGCTTGTTATTGTAATTCCTACTGTTCATGGAGCGTTGGAGATCAAGGCTAGCCATGATGGCTGGTGGGAATTGGCAAACTTCAGCCCCCTTCCTTCATCTCTCCCTCTCACACAGCTCATTCAAAGGGTATGATGCTTACTGGATCACATCCTATTTAATTTGTTGAAGAGGAATGCATAGAGGTAAGCATGATGTGGGCCTTACATCAAATTGAGATTATTCTTCCAGTGGCTTTCTTTCATTGAAGAAGCCATTACTTTTTTGAGACGAATACAATAAGTTCGTACTTTTCAGGGGTCCCAGAAGAAGAAAATGACAATAACAGAGTTATTGCTTTTGCTGACAATCTCGTCGGCAGTGCTTTGACTTGATGTACAGCCAGGTATGAAGTAGTCAAAGGCATGCCTAAAATTCATCTCCCGTGTCTTCTTTTCGTGCATCAAGTTTAGTTATATAACATAGATTAAAATTAAGTAATGCAATTCCCTTTTCAATAAATTGGTCCTTCTTATAGCTCCAGATAGTAATTTCTAGCATTCTTCTCAATGTTGGTCAAGAAGATCTTTACAGGTTAAGCAGTGGATGCTCCGCTCGCTAGAAGCTCAAATTGCAATAGGCTTAGCGGTCTCTGGAGGCACAAAGAACCCACTGACTGCGAGCCATAGCGGTTATGGACGACTGAATTAGTTACAACAGAATGTTATAAATCGAAAAGAATTGGAACTCTATATCCAATTCAAATAAGGTGCTAATGAAGGTGACCAAATTGATAGATTGGGATTGTGCCAATGCAATCGAACAAATGCAGCGGAAGGAATGAAATTAAAAATTTTGCAAGTAAACAAATAAATTTTAAATCTCATTTAAAATCTATTTTCTCAGTAATTGCATGATTTTAGATCAGATCTAATATTTAGATAAATTTAATATTTAAATCTTACTTGATTATGAACTCTTCAACTGGAACAAAAATCCTGATAGATCTCTAGATTTCATATTGGAACAAAAATCCTCATAGATCTCTAGATTTCATATTGGAGCCATTCACGCGTCCGGCCTCTTCAAAGTGGGTAGATTATCGAGTGCTAGCTCCTTGTAGATCTTCTTCGGTGAAGATGGTGCAGCAAACCCTTTATTTAATTGCCTACAAGAAGGTGAAAGGAACCTACTTTCCTTACCTTCTTGACCAAATTTCTTTAGATAGAACCTTCTCTCTCAATTCGTTTTTTTACCAGCAACTAAATCTAATCTAGGGTGTTAGAAGGAGGCTTCCAAAGCCTAGACTAGAAGGGAATTGGGTGAAGGGATGGACTAAGTGGATGGAACAATGTAGAGGCAGATGGGCTATAGGGTACCAAGAAGACCCACAACCTTCTTCCTCTTATAAACCACTCTCATGCTTTGTTTTTTCTCATCCCATTACTTTTCAAGGCTGCATC
Organism: Calamus simplicifolius; assembly: GCA_900491605.1. Lineage (NCBI taxonomy): Eukaryota > Viridiplantae > Streptophyta > Magnoliopsida > Arecales > Arecaceae > Calamus > Calamus simplicifolius. The sequence continues at coordinate 124,446 of UESW01005103.1, read as the reverse complement.
CCCACCCTATTTAAAGATGGAAGGAGGGGACTGAAGGGCTGGCATATGGAGGGATGAGAACACTTGGGATGCTCATACCATGCGCAGAATTCTATCCGCAGCAATTGCGGGGATCAAATCTCTAAATCTAATTTAAAATCAATTTTAAACATTCAAAAATTTAATCCCTTAATTATAGGGGCAATCTTATTGTTTTAGAAGAGAGAGAAACTATGAAATGATCTGCACTTTTATTAGCATGTGACCCAGATGGAGCATGCATCCCCGGATGTTCTTTCTTCTAGCACATGGGTTTGAACCCCCACCTCAACATATTTTATATTTAATGGATTAAATGCTTATTTTACTCATTTAGGCTAAAAATTTTTACCCAAGAAAAATTACCCAAAAATATATCCGAGAGAGAAGAGAGTCCTGGTGTACCAGAACTCATCATTCAAGGTCCAATTCGAATTTGATTTAAACTGGATTTGAATCCAAACTGAATCTCATCCCATGAGACTCAAACTTAAGGTCAATTGAGTTTTGGATAACTCAAATAAACCCTAAATGAATCTAATTAGAATTAATTCGATCTCATTGAATTAGGTCAGCAATGATGTTGTCTGGCCTAGTTGCTAACAATTAGCAATCCGTCTTCAAAGAACTTAATCCAAACATTAATTGAATTAATGTAAGGATCAATGTGAGGAGTTCAGCCCCTATTGCGTATGATCCCATAGTTTCCAACCTATCTGGTAGTGAGAATAATCCTTAATCAACATTATGGTTACATTGAGACTCCTTCTGATGGGTGGAAACAATTTTGAATTTACTCAAACTTTGAATCAACGATCCTAATTGATTCCAGTGAGCTTCTCACTATCCATCCATGATGTTTAGTAATATGTAGTGGCAAGCCAGTAGGTTAGAAGAAGAAACCCTAAATATGGTTATCGTATAGGTCCTTCTATCAAGAGTCCCGATAGGGTGCTAGGTCAAGGATAACTCATCAAACTCTCAGCACCGATCATATGTAATATTTATTTAACTTGAATTCAACTTGTGATTACTCATAAAAAATCTTTTCATTATCACCTATCGTGGCCACGGACTCATGAACACAGTCTCCTAAACAACATGGTCACGGACTCATGAACACAATCTCCTAAACAACAAAGGACTTCTTTCTTTCTATTAGGACTGATAGATCCTTAACGAATACTTCCTACTCCTACATTAAGATTACTATAGATAACGTACATAACAAGGCCCTTGATGCCTAAGAGGTTCAAGGTAATATATAGTCAAACTACAACAACCCTAATGTGAGTAGCCGAAGTACCATATAGATCAAGGACCACTTACACTACTATATTTTCGAGAAGTCACCGATGAGTAAGTAGACATCCTACTGACTTCTCGTATGGTCATGCTCGGTACTATTATCTTACATCTACTAGCATTCTCGCCCTGATAATTTATACCACATATAAGAGACTCATATCAAAGCGATCAATGTTCCAATCTGAACGAATCAATCACCGTTCTCGTGATTGATCAATTGATTGAGAGTATTTTAGGAGTTAATCTATTATGATGTGTGTCTCTAATTTTTAACTCTTAAAAATACATATCATTGATCATCAACTCCATGGATGATATATAGCACATCAATATATATGAAAAAATTATCCAATAAAATTTATTTATTAATAATGATGATCATATACAAAATAAGTTCTGGATAAAATACAATGTGTAAGGCAATAATTGACTTTTCAGAGCACTCATCTAACAACTAAAGCTCAGCAAAAGGCAATGCTCAGTTTGTAATGAAGACATGTTCTGTAGTTTAGCAAAAGGCAATGTTCAGGGAAACGTCCACATGCGATCCAAGCTTGATTTGCCAATGCAATGTTTTAGCAAAGATCGAGTGAATGGTTAAGAATTTTCCTACCAACTCCCATGGTCTTACATGGAAGGACTCTTCAAGCAATGCTTGAGGCCTTAGATATTGCAGTTGTGCCTTGAGATCACTTGGGCCATTAAGCTGCTTTTCTTTCATTTTTTGAGTGTAGAATCTGTTGCTGGATGGCCACCTTAAGTGGTCCTTTCAGACATGCAAGTGCAAAGCATGAGGAAGTTCTAACAATAGTCTTATTTCGTTTCATTGATTAATTCATTGCGTCCATTGCAGGTGATACAATAACACCAAGCAAATCCATTGTAGATGGCCAAACCTTAGTCTCTTCTAATGTAACCTTTGAAATGGGATTCTTCAATCCGGACAATTCAAAGAATCGATATTTGGGAATATGGTATAGAAACATCCCAGAACGAGCAGTGGTATGGGTTGCCAATAGAGATTCTACACTCAACAGCTCCATTGGAGTTTTGAATCTCAGCTCCAATGGAAATCTCATCCTTCTCAACGGTAGTGGAGATGTTTTATGGTCGATAGGCACATCAAATGCGACAAATCCAACTATGCAGCTCTTGGACTTGGGAACCTCATATTGACTAGAGGGAATTCAAAGAGTTTATTGTGGCAGAGCTTTGATCATCCATGTGATACTCTACTACCGAGCATGAAGCTTGGATGGGATTCTGCTACTAATCTCAAAAGGATTCTTACATCATGGAGGAGTGATTCTGATCCTTCTCCTAAAGGATATGCCTACAATATGCAAATCCAAGGAGTAGCAGAGGTTTTTTATGGGAGAAGTCTGCTAAAATCTATCGCAGTGGATCATGGACTGTGTAAGCTCAGGTATGGCACATCCAAAGTTCAGGTGAGTCACACAGGTTTGAAAGCTTAGGCTACATAAGTTCTCAGATTCCTAAGTCATTTTGGTCGGCTTATGACCCAAGAATAGAGAGCATGTGAGTCATGGGTGTACATGAATTTGGGTTTGAGTACTTTCTTGCATGGCTTAGAAGAGACTTTTTTGAGAGAATATTTAATAACCTAATTGTAGGTTATGGGACTGGGTCCATGGAGATTGGGCTCAGGTTTTCTGGATAGGCTTTCATATTTGTAGGAAGTTTGTTAGAGAGTTGGTTACGGACTGGTGCGGAGAAGTTTTATCATCCAAGATGGATGATTATTTAAGGCTCTCTCTGAATGTAACCGAATAGACCGAGAAAGAAATAAAAATATTCTCTTTTTCTTCTATATCCAGAGCCAGAGAGGTGCTTGAGAAGAAAATTTGTAAAGAGAAAAATCCTATCTGTTCTCCAGCAGATGCGAGGGGAGTTCGTGGAGCGGTGAGGTCTCCAGCAGATCACGCAAGCGGACGTGAGATAAGTTCGTGGCTCTCAGCATGAATAGAGGCATTAATTCCAGCTTCATGGGTTTGAGATGGAATCATGCTCCCTTCCGTGAGTATGTTAACGTGAGGGTTCTTCGGCCAACCATGGAGGAGAAGGAACTCATGGATTAATTCCGGCTTCATGGGTTTGAGACGGAATCATGCTCCCTTCTGTGAGTACATTAATGTGAGGGGTCTTCAGTTAACCATGAAGGAGAAGGAACTCACGAAACTTCGATCAACCATGGAGGAGAAGGAACTCATGGAGGCTTACGTGGCAACCAACCACTGCAGCAATTTGATTGGTTGCAACAAGCAAGGAAAGGCTAAGCATCTTATCTAAGGAGAGGCTGCAGAAAGGGATTTCAACTAGGATTTTACCTTTTAGGTATTTTTCTTAATTCATCTCTATGATTGCTATTTGAGGCTTGATCAACCATGAGTAGTGAAAGCAAAGTTAAGTTTAAAAAATTTGATGGAAAAAGAATTTTTTTCATGTGGAAGGTGAGGGTTGAGGATTTACTAGTGTAGAATTTTTTTGATGTTGCTTTGGAATCAAAGCCTGAGAAGATGTCGAAAGGGGATTGGTTGTCTCTTGAGAAGAGGGCATGTGCAACGATAAGAGGGTATCTTGCTGATTTAGCTTTGTACAGTATCCTAGATGAGAAGAAACTGAAGGGTCTTTTGGGCCAAGTTGCATTCCTTGTACATGGGCAAAAACATGTGCAATAAACTTATGTTGAAGAAATAATTATATAGTCTTTGGATGCAGGAAGGCGGGGATATTGTTCTTCATATTCAGAAGTATGATAGGGTATGCAATGATTTAATGACTCTTGGTGTTAAGATGAAGAAAGAAGATAAATCTCTTCTATTGTTATGTTCATTGCCTATGTCTTATGATCCTCTTGTTACTACACTGCTTTATGAAAAGAAACACTGCTTTATGAAGATATTGTGTATGTGTTGAGATCCAATGAGCAGCGAGAAAAGATGACAAGGAAAGATGTACCTCAGAAGGGCCTCATGGTGGAAGAGAGAACCGGTAGGGGCAAGGAGGTCAGCAAGCACAGGGGCCGATATAGGTCCAAGTCAAAGAAAGGAAAAGGCAAGTTCAGGTGTTATAAGTGTAATGGGGTTGGATACATAAAGAGGAATTGTTCTCTTTCGAAGAAACCTCAAGACGAGAAGAAAGAAAAGGAATCTGTCAGTATTGTTGAAGATGTAGGGGTCGAGGAGGACCTCTTGGTGGTTTCAGATACACACAAAAGTATAACATATAGTTTGTTACTTGATTCAGCCTGCTCAAATTATTATACACCGCATCGGTCCTGGTTTATAGATTATACTAAAATCGATGTGAAAAATATGACATTAGGGGATAACCATTCTTGCAGGATGGCAAGAGTTAGCACAGTTAGGATCAAGATGTTTGATGGGATTATGAGAACTCTTACTCATGTGAAGCATGTTCCTGACTTGAAGAAGAACCTAGTGTCGTTGGGGTACCTGAAGAGGAATGGATTTGGTTTTAGTTATCGTTCTAAAAATGGTGTACTCAACATTATGAAAGGTGCCATGGTTGTGATGAGGGGAAAGAGGCTAAAAATAATTTGTATCAGCTGATTAGATTTGTGATGTGTATAGGGTCTGAGACAGCAGCTGTAGTGCATAGTCAGTAGGATATGTACCGCATGTGGCACTACCATCTTGGTCACATAGAAGAGCGGGGCATGAAGGTACTGATGAAGATAGGAGGATTTCAGCTTTGGATGAGGGTATTGCAGAGGTCTATGAGCCATATCAGATGGGCAAGCAAAACAAGATAAAATTTTCTACCAGTTCAGCGTACAGTATAAGTCCCTTGGAGCTAGTACATAGTGATGTTTGGGGTTCAGCTCCAGTTTTGGGCAGAAATAGGGCTAGATATTTTATGACTCTGATTGATGATTTTTCAATGAAGGTCTGGGTATATTTCTTGAAGGAAAAGTTAGAGGTCTTCTTCAAATTTTAAGTATGGCATGCTGAGATGGAGAAGGAGATAGGAAGATATGTAAAGGTTATGCGGACTGATAATGATGGAGAATTCATAAGTAAGGAGTTTCTAAAATTTTGCACAGATGGAGGCATCAAAAGGTAATTTTTGATGGTCAAAACTCTTCAACAAAATGGAGTGGCTGAGAGAATGAATCGAACTCTCATGGAGAAAGCTAGATGTATGAGATTGCGAGTAGGATTACCTAAAATATTTTGGGTGGACACAATTGACACAACAGCCTACTTGATGAACAGGTCTCCTCATGTCAAGCTTGATGGAAGGTTACCAGAGGATGTATGGTCTAGTAGACAGGTGGAGCTTAGCCATATCAGAGTTTTTGGATGTACAACATATGTACATATGGATGCCAGTCAGTGGACTAAGGTGGACACCAAAGCACAAAAAATGGTATTCATTGGATATCCGTGAGGAGTCAAGGGATAAAGGCTGTGGGATCCCTTAGAGTAGAAGGCCATAATCAGTAGGGATGTAGTTTTTGATGAGATCTCAATCCTTAAAAAGTAGGAGGTGATAGAGGATCAGCCGAAGGCCTAATCGGACGCGGATGGGCAGCATGAGGCTCAGTAAGGCACAGCTAAGCAACTAACCTCTTATGATATTTTACCTTTTATAGGATCATCGGAAGGACATAAGATTCAGGTGGAGCATACTTTAGATATGTCTTCACATGCAGGGATCAGCCAGATAAGTGCTCACGATAGAGATGAGCGAAAGGAGGAGTCACATCCTGGGATAGGCATTGGCATTGCACTGCATAAGCCAAAGAGGATCATTCGGCAGCCGAAGCGATATAGGTTTGGTGAGACCATATCATATGCATTGGTGGCTGCTAGTAGAGGACCAGTTACCTATCAAGAGGCAATGACAAATTAGGATAGAGATATATGGGTCTAAGCTATGACGGAAGAGATGTAGTCCCTGCAAAAGAATCAGACTTGACGGTTGGTATCACTGCCAAGTGAAAAGAAACCCATTGGTTGCAAATGGGTATTTTAGTGCAAAGAAGGAGCCACAGAGAAGGAGAAGATCATGTATAAGGCTAGGTTAGTGGCCAAAGGATTTTCTTAGAAAGAAGTCATTGACTACAATGAGGTGTTCTCACCAGTGGTATGATATACATCTATCAGGGTATTGCTGAGCATTGTAGCAGTGCAGAATTTAGAACTGGAGCAGATGGATGTCAGGACAGCCTTCCTTCATGAGGATTTGGAGGAGGAGAGTTATATGGAGCAGCCGGAGGGGTTCATAGAACCAAGATCAGAAAGAAATGTATGTTTGTATGGTTTGAAGCAGTCACCGCGTCAGTGGTACCTACGGTTTGATACCTTTGTGAGGAGCATCGGCATGTCTAGATATGAGTATGATCATTGTGTTTATTTCTAAATTTTAGAAGATAATTCCAGATTATACTTACTTTTGTATATGGATGATATGTTAATTGCATGCAAGAGTAAAGCTATTGTAGAGGATCTAAAGGCAGCATTATCAGCTGAGTTTGAAATGAAGAATTTAGGTCTTGCTACACAGATTTTAGGGATAAAAATTTTTAGGGACAGAAACAAGAGGTTGCTTCATTTATCTCAGGGGATTTATATTAGGAGTCTTAAAGAGGTATAGTATGGATGGTGCAAAGCCAGCCGCATTACCATTAAGCTCTCCAAGACTATGTCATCGAGTTCTGAGATAGAGGCCGAGAAGATGTTAGAGTACCTTATGCTTCAGGAGTAGGCAGCCTCATGTATGCTATGGTGTATTGTAGGCCTAACCTTACATATGCTGTTAGCCAGGTTAGCAAATTTATGGCTAATCCGGATAGAGCACATTGGAAAGCTCTGAAAGAGATCTTCAAATATCTTGTTGGCATAGTCAGTGTTGGTATATGCTATGGGTATAGTAGCATGGATGATGGCACTAGACTGACCATGGAGGCTCAGGATCGGATAGCAGGTTTTGTTGATGTTAACTATGGAGATAATTTGGACACTAGGAGGTCAACAACAGGGTATGTCATTATGTTGAATGGTGGTTCAATATTATGGAGGTCAAGTCTGCAGCCAGTGACAGCTTTGTCTACTATAGAGTCAGAGTATATTGTTATTTCAGAGGCTACTAAGGAAGCTATGTGGCTGAAAGGTCTTGCACTAGAGATGGGGATAACACAGAGGATGATCAAGATATTTTCTAATAGCCATAGTGCTTTATGTTTGGTTCAGAACTCAGTCTATCATGCTAGAATCAAACATATTGACATCAGATACCACAGGATCAGAAAGCTTGTGAAAGATGGTGAGTTGGAGCTTATGAAAGTGTTTACCAAAGATAACATAGCGAATGCACTCACTAAGGTACTACCTCAAGATAGCTCACTGATGGGATTGATGGACTAGATGGAGATTACTATAACTTTGATGCACCAAGATGAAGATTGTAAGCTCAGGTATGGTACATCCAAAGTTTAAGTGAGTCACACAGATTTGAGAGCTTAGGCTACATAAGTTCTCAAGTTCCTAAGTCATTTGGGTTAGCTTGTGACCCAAGAATAGAGAGCATGTGAGTCATGGGTGTACATGGGCTCGGGTTTGAGTGCTTTCTTGTATGGCTTAGAAGGAAGTTTTTTGAGAGAATGTTTAATAACCTAATTATAGGTTATGAGACTATATCCATGGGGATTGGGCTTAGGTTTTCTGGATAGGCTTCCATATTTGTAAGGAGTTTGTTAGGAAGTTGGTTACGGACTGGTGCGGAGAAGTTTTATCATCCAAGATGGATGATTATTTAAGGTTGTCTCTGAATGTAATTGGATAGACCGAGAAAAAATAAAAGCATTCTTTTTTTTCTTTTATATCCATCTATTATTCTTCTTCTCCATCTTTTCTCACATGCCTAATCTTGGTGGAAGCTGCCCAATAGACTAGAGGAGGATTTAGTGGGCGTCTAGAGATGAGAGGAAACAAGTTGTTCAGCTTTTGCCTCATTTCCAACCAGGATGAGGTCTCCTATACCATTGAAATGTTGAACAGTTCTATTACATCCCACATAGTGCTAAGAAATCAAGGAATAGTCGAGCGTTTATTATGGTATAATCAGAGCAGTGATTGGGAGCGTTACTGGTATGTTCCAAAAGACCCATGTGACAGCTATGCTAGTTGTGGACCTAATGGTGTTTGCAATGTTAGCGACCCCTTTTTTTGCCAGTGTTTGAGGGGATTTCATTCAAAGTCCACTATGGATTGGAATCTAAATATATATTCTGGTGGTTGTGTGAGGAGAACAGGTTTAGATTTACAGTCTGATGGGTTTTTTGAATTGCAAAATGTGAAGCTGCCTCATTCATCGATTGCCACTGCAGACAGAAATAAGAGTCTTGATGAGTGTAGGGAGTGGTGCTTGAAGAACTTCTCTTGTGTGGTCTTTGCTATCAGTGGAGGAAATGGATGTGTGTCATGGATGGGTAATCTGATAGATATCGAAGTTTTTGCCGAAGGTGGTGAGAATTTATTTGTTCGGCTTGCAGCTTCTGAATTAGGTAAATCTTTATCAATGAAAGAGTAGAAAGCTTTTTTTTTTTTTTTTGTCCCCTCCATGTTAAAAGGGGGAGGAGAATGACTTGATTCAACGTAGAACTTATGTCCATACAAGAAGGAACTCTAAATTTGGAGCTTGTGTCAGAGCTTGCTTTAGGTGTGTAAAAAGGCATCTGGTGACTTGGTAAATGATTATGGCCTTATACATCAGCAGCATATTTTCTTAATGCAGTCTATAGGGAAAACAATGGGGAAAAAATTAAAAAGGCTTTAGAAACTGATGAAAAACCATTTATAGCAGTGTTTTTCATAGTTTTTCCATCCATTTAGAGAGTGTTGATATAAATCTGTTTTCGATTTGGGTTCCAACTGTTCCTGACTTCTCCATTTTCAGTTGAAAGAAGAAGAAGAAGAAGAAGAAGAAGGATGCCAACCAATTCTTGGAAATGGTTTTTATAACGCATAAAATTAGTGGCAGAAGTATGAGGAGAAAAAAACAAAGAAGAAGATTTAAATTTAGAAGTATCTCTCTTACTGATTTTTCAATCATGACTCTAAACACCAAAATGTTAGACTAGATGTGATAAATGTAACTTAAAACATAAGCAAATAGAATTCTATTGACAACGGTCTACTTATAGAAAAGTCAACAAGAACGAACTTTTGAGTAGATGCATCAAAATTTTTCATTAGATAGATAGAGAGAGAGAGAAAAGAAAAAATGCTAATATTTGTATTTGCATTTCAATCTGAATTTATTAAACACTTTTTCTAATATACTTGTCAATCACTTGCTGATGAATAGGCATTTTTCTTACAATCTATTTTTTCCTAAATATTAAGATCAATAATCAATGCTGCTTGGTTTTTAGCTTTCCAATTGATGCATAAATTTCAAAATGAATCATTGTAAGATAATAAGAATTATAAGAATATGTTAAAAAATAACCATAGGAATGGCGTTACAGGATTAAATTTTTATAGAGCAATGGGTTTACTTTCTATTTGTTCACTATCCATGTATTGTGCCTCACATAAAAATGCCGGCTTTATCATGGGTTTTAAGACTTCCATGAGTGCGAACATAGTGGAGCTATGCTCTTCTTTTGATAAAAAATAAAAAAATAACAGTTAGCCAAGTTAAATTAACCATATTAGTTTACTAAGGTGGGCTAATTTAAAATATTGGACCAGATAAAGCAAAAGGTGCATTATTGAGTTGGCAAAAGCGCCTTGACATTGTTATAGGAATTGCTCATGGACTTCTTTACCTTCATCAAGACTCCAAGCTGAAAATAATTCATAGGGACCTAAAAGCTAGCAATATTCTACTCGATAAATAAATGAATCCTAAAATTTTGGACTTTGGGACTGCAAGAATTATCAAAGAAGATCAAAATAAAGAGAATACAAGGACAGTGGTTGGGACATAGTAAGTTATACTTTCTATGAACATTTATGCAATTATATGAGTTACAATCATTAGATCATATACTAATTTTGTAAATGGCATGCAATGGTTATATGTCGCCGGAGTATGTAACGGATGTCATCTTTTTGATGAAATCTGATGTCTTTAGCTTTGGAGCTATTATACTAGAGATTTGAGTGGTAAGAAAAATAGAATGATGAATCAGTCAGAATCCCATATAAACCTTTTAGGATATGTAAGTATTCAAATTAATGATACAATATATGTGCATTATTCTTTATATTATTGGTGAATTGCTGGTTCATTTCAATACATGTATGATTTTATGTAGGCATGGAGATTATGGGAGGAAGGTAGATGCTTTGAGCTACTCGATGAAACAATTGATTGTTCATACCCTATGTCTAAAATATTGCGATCATACAAATTGGTCTCTTGTGTGTACAATAAGGAAGGGAAGATAAACCAATGATGGCCAAAGTAGTTCTTATGTTGAGCAATGAAGGGGTGGCACTACCACAACCTAAATGGCCTGGTTTCTATATGGGAAGGACTTTCATAGAAATGGACTGGCATTCAATTGGGCAACATTTAAGTGCAGTGCATGATATTACAAATACACTGCTTGAAGGTCGATAAAACATTGATTTCAACAAGCACATTCTATTTTAGCAAATTAGCCACTTTTGAAGCTTGAAGTTAAATTCGTTTCATTGGGTAGAGATGGACTTAGTACAATTTCAAAATCTTTTAATTGGAATAGTAGCCATTAGTTTCTTGCACATCCACTAACCTATAGGCAAGGTTCTTGCTCATACTTTAGTTGATGTGTAGAAAGTTTATACATTTATGAAACATGGATGGTTTTGTCACACATATATTTTTAATAGTATGCATCATGATTTTATGCCTATCATTTTATTGTTATGCTTTAATTATCTACACATATGACATATGTTTATCTATGATAATATGATTTTGGATTATATATAATTATGGCATATCTTACATTGTGATGGTATGGTTTTGTCATGTTGATTATATGGAATAAAAAATTACTTTGCATACTAATATATTAAAAGATGTGATGTGGTAGACTAAGAAAATAACATATGGACTAACTAAGGAGATGTGGTGAGATGGCATCAAGGGAAGGATCATAAGTCGGATGAGGCTCAATGTAGAACTGATCTTGATCTAAAGTGATGGCCAAACTTGGTTTTTGACACTTGGCACAGATTGACTAATGATATGTGGCGTTTGTTTGAGCCTGCTTGACCTGACTTGGCTTAAACATTTGGCATCAAGTGTGGGATCTATGGTTGGATGAGGCTCAGTTAGAACTAGTCTTGATTGTCAGTGGCAATCGAGCATGTGATAATAATGTGAGAAATAGCTTAGGTGTGAGATGATAACTGGTTAGGTTTGTACATACAGAATACTAGTATGGTTGGATCATCAATATGTATCTCCAACGTGCCTTGATATGATGTTATAATTGGATCGGCATAATACATCTGCATTAGTATTGCTAGTACAACTGGATCGCAATATTATTATTATGATGATTCTGAATGTGGCATTTAAATGAAATAATCTAATGTTATGGATGATAAAAGTTAATAACATATCTTTCTTATATTTTATACACAATTTTGTAACATGATATTTGTTGCATGATTTATCTTGTCATATATATTATCTAATTATTATATAGATATTTTATTGCATGTCCATATATGTGTGTGTGTGTGTATGTGTGTGCGTATGCGCGCGTGTGTATAAGGATTCTTGTTGAGCTATAAGCTCATATCATATTTATCATATCTTTTATAGAGCTTAAGGATTTAGTAATTGAGTAGGATTTGGGGTTGGTTAAGAGAGAGGTTTTGAACATAGATCAGGTTATATATTAGTATTTAAACAAATAATTTTATATTTGGAGCATAATGGATTATATATTCATATGGTATTAAAATTTGAGTTGTGCGTTTGTTAAGGATAAATAGACCTCGTAGACCTTTGGGATTCCACTCTAAGTGTATGCACCATGCCAAGAGATTTGGGCTAGGTAGTGGGTCCAAGGTATGATAGCGCATGGCATTAGAACTTAGGCTTCAGACGCTTAAGGAGTGTGATAGATCAATCTCTAGTTGGGAACTCATAAAAAAGTTGAAATATTATTTTAACTTAATATCTTATGGCTACGAACATGGATGGCTATTGGAGGTGGGTGAGGTCGCCACTAGAGATCTACTAGATTCATTGATGGTATTCCACTTGGTAACCTCAGCATGAGAGCAACCCTCTTTCACTAGATAGTGGTATTCTCTAACAAAAGGACTATGTTGAGTAGATGCTTGAAGTTCACCATGGCGCATTAGAGGATTCTCTCCCATCATAGATGAGGGTCCTCATGGACTTTATGCATTGAATGGTAGAGGGCAATAGCAGTTCATGGAGAAGTAACTATAGCAACAGTAATAGTTCACGTATCAACAATAGTTGTAGCAAGAACTATCTTAGAGTTTTGGGTTCAGGAGGGAGCATCATGTTGATTTTATTCCTAATTTAGGCCCTATTTCTAAGGCTCCTTGCAAAATGGCCCTTACTAAGTTGAAGGAATTAAAGAAATAATTGCAGAAACTATTGGATAAAGGTTTCATCAGACCCTATTCATGAAAAAGAAGGATGGTAGCTAATGATTATGCATGGATTATAGGGAGATAAACAAAGTCAATGCAAACTACATTTTAGGATTGATGATTTGTTTGATTAGTTAAGGGGTATAGAATTTTTTGAAGATTGGTCTTCATTTTTGTTACCATTAGCTAAAGACAAAAGTTGAGGATGTACTTAAGATTGCCTTCAAAATGCATCAAGCCAACAGCCCCTCTTATTCTATTGGAAGATGGCGAAGATGTTGTAAGTCCACGTTTGAATTTATAATAAGGATGCCATTTACCATGGAAAGAAAATACTTATACTTTCAGGATAAATAGGAGAAACCTCAAATTATATTCTTAAAAGGAGTTGTTTAGCCTTATCAAGCAATAAGTCAAGTAGGAAGTAAAACAATAAAATAAATAAGAAGCAAAGAAAACAACTCTTACAGTTAGCAACTTGAGACAAAAGGCAAGAAATCTAGAGTCATTTATACTTTGGTAACTAAAGAAGAAGATATAGTTCTATCAGATATCAAAGAATTACTCGATGATTTCAATGACTTATCCCTAAAAGAATTTGCTAGAAGGTTTACCACTCGTGAGAAATATTCAACATGCTATTGACTTAGTACCATGTCATGCACCTCCTAATTTACCATGTTATCAAATGAGTCTAGCTAAACATGAAGAAGATGGATGGCTGCAAAAGAAATGTATTCGAGAAAGTATGAGTCTTTATGATGTTTATGCTTTAATGGTGTCATAAAAGATGGATCTTAGATAGTATGCATTGACACTCGTGCCATTAACAAAATTATAATCAAGTACAGGTTTCAAATCCCAAGTCTTGATGGCATGTTAGATATGCTTCCTAATTCTATAATCGTTTCTAAAATTGACCTTTGCAACAATTATCATGAAATTCGCATTTGACTTGAAGATGAATAGAAATTTTCTTTGAAAATCAAAGATGGTTTTTATAAATGAATGGTCATGCCTTTCAAACTAAGTAATGCTCTTAGCACTTCCATGCAAATGATGAATCATGTATTGAAACCTTCTATTGGTAAATTTGTCATAGTTTATTTTAATGATATCTTAATACATAGTAAAAGTATCGAAGAACATATGGAGCACTTGAGGCAAGTCTTGCAAATATTATAAAGAGAAATTATATATCAATTTGAAAAAATGCACCTTCATACAACCTAAGGTTATCTTTTTGGAGTTATCCTTTTGTGATTCATCATTTCATCGATAGGCATGGAAGTAGATATTCAAAAGATAAAAGCTATATTACAACAACCAACACCTACAAGCATACATTAGATTAGAAGTTTTCATTGGCTTGCCTTCTTTTATCATCAATTTATTTAGAATTTTAGCAACATCATGGCACCCACTACGGAGTATATGAAACAAGGCCCTTTCTAATGGACAACAAGCACTACCAGCGTATTAAAGCTAATCAGACAACAGATGGCTCAAGCCTTCATTGTTCGTATACCTGATTTTAATAAGGTATTTGAAGTAGCTTATCATGCATGTCATGTTGATCCAATCTGCACACAAGCTGCAAGGAAGTCTCATTCTAATCATTTACATTGATTTTTAGTTAAGTAATAATAGCTTAGAATAGATCTTATAACGGATCTAAAGTATTGATCCATATACTTTGCATGGCATGATTTTTGAAATAATTTATTTTTTATCAGAATATTGTTCGGAGTTCAGACTACTCGCCTTCTAGTGGGAATTGAGAATTAGATTGTTTGATTGTTAATTTCATTGAGCACTTGTACCAATTTTTCTGATCACTAATACATATTATTTTCTCTAAATTTTATGGCAAAATTCTAATACATTGCATCTTATACAGTTAGAAAATTCTCAAAGACTACCCAAGATCGGCAAGTTAGTACATTATAATTTTTTTTACCATGATTATTGTTTTGAAGTATAAGAGTTTATTTATGGATATGTTTTGTTTGCTCACAATTAGAAAAAGAATAAATAAGATTGTGTTTTATTTGAGAATATTTTCTGTTTTTATCTTCTAATTTTACTTTTTGAAAACAATTATCATTTTACATTTTTTATTGTCTAAAAAATATGTTTGGCAAGTAAAAATAAAAATTACTTTCTATTATTTATTTTCATTGTACATGATATTTTTTAAAAGACAAATAAAAAATTAAAGAAAATATTATTAGCTTTCATATTTTCAAGTTTTTTATCCATTATTTCTATTTTCTTCCACTACAAGAAAAAGGATCATTTGCGAGAAATTTTTTGAGGGAAAAAGAAAATAATCCATCGAAAATTTATATTTTCAATGGATTTTCGATAAACAAATGGTCATCAGAAATACCCTCCTTGAAAAAAATTTCAAGGGAATTTATGTTCTGAGAGATTTTTGATGAAATTTATCTCTTGAAAATTTTCAATATATTTTTTGAGGGAAATTTTTTGAGAGATTTTCTAAGGGAAATATTTCCAAGAGATTTTTCGAGAAAAAAAATTTTTGAGGGATTTTTCGAGGAGAAAAGTTTCAAGAGATTTTCTGAGGGATTTTGCGAGGGAAAATTTTCCAAGGGATTTTTTGAGGAAAATTTTTTGAGGAATTTTTGAGGGGAAAATTGCCGAGGGATTTTTTGAGGAAAAATTTCTAAGGGATTTTCTGAGGGTAATTTTTCAAGGGATTTTTTGAGAAAAAAATTTTTGAGGGATTTTTTAATGGAAAATTTCCAAGGGATTTTTTGAGCAAAAGTTTTTAAGTGATTTTTCAAGGGATTTTTTATCAATTTTTTTTTACAAAAGCCATGTATTATAAAAAAATCTCTCAAAAAATCCATCATAAAAACATCAAAAATCCCTCACAAAATCCCTCAAAAATTAAATTTGCAAGGGATTTTTTGAGGGATATTTTTTATCAAAAAGCTTTATTAAGTACTCATTAATGAAAAATAAATCCCTCATAAAATCTCTTGCAAAATTAATTTTCAAGAGATTTTTGAATGAATTTTTTTATCAATTTTTTTTTTACAAAGAAGCCATTTATTATAAAAATATCCATTGAAAAATCTCTCGTAAAATCATCAAAAAATCCCTCAGAAAATCCCTCAAAATTTAATTTTATGATGAATTTTTTGAGGGAGTTTTTTCATCAAAAAATTTTACTAAGGACTCATTACTGAAAAATCCCTCAGAAAATCCCTTAGAAAAATCCCTCAGAAAATCCCTCAGAAACTCCCTCGCAAAATAAATTTTCAAGGGACTTTACAAGGGACTTTTTTATCAATTATTTTTACAAAAAATCAATTTATTATAAAAATATTCCTTGAAAATTCCTCTCAATATTATCAAAAAATTCCTCGCAAAATTCCTCAGAAATTAATTTTGCGAGAGATTTTCTAAGGGATTTTTTCATCAAAAAATTTTACTAAGAACTCATTAATGAAAAACAAATCCTTCGAAAAGTCCTTAGCAAAATTAATTACCGAGGAACTTTTTAAGGTATTTTTTTATCAATTAATTTTATAAAGAAGCCATTTATTATAGAAATATCTCTCGAAAAATCCCTCACAAATTGATAAAAAATACCTTAAAAATTTCTTAGAAATTAATTTTGTGAGGGATTTTTCATCAAAAAGTTTTACTAAGGACTCTTTAATGAAAAACAAATCCATCGAAAAATTTCTCACAAAATTAATTGCCGAGGGATTTTGCAAGGGATTTTTTGATTATTTTGCAAGGGTTTTTTCGAGAGAATTTTTTATCAATGAAAAATAAATCCCTCAAATATCTCTCACATAATTAATTTACAAGAGATTTTTTGAGAGATTTTTTTATCAATTTTTTTTACAAAGAAGCCATTCATTATAAAAATATTCCTCAAAAAACCCTCGCAAAAGCATCAAAAAATCTCTCACAAAATCTCTCAAAAATTAATTTTGTTAGAAATTTTTCGAGGGATAGTTTTCATCAAAAAGTTTTACTAAGGACTCATTAATGAAAAATAAATCCCTCGAAAAATTTCTAGCAAAATTAATTTTTGATGGATTTTTTTAAGGGATTTTTTTTAATTTCTTTTAACAAAGAACCCATTTATTATAGAAATATCCCTCAAAAAATTTCTCGCAAAATCATCAAAAAATTCATTGCAAAATCTCTCAAAATATAATTTGGCGATGAATTTTTCGAGGGAATTTTTTATCAAAAAATTTTACTAAGAACTCATTAATGAAAAATAAATCCCTCAAAAAATCCCTTGCAAAATTAATTTTTGAGGGATTTTGCGAAAGATTTTTTTATCAGAATTTTTTTTACAAAGAACCCATTTATGTTAAAAAGATTCCTCGGAACATCCCTCACAAAATTAATTTTGTGATCGATTTTGTGAGAAAATATTTTTTATCAAAAAAATTTATAGTTTATATTTTTTGTCAAAAAATCGCTTGGAATTGCAAGGGATTTTTTTCTTGGTAAATCACACTTTTCTAGTAGTGTTGTTTCTTCTAATGAAAAATAGTAAAAATATCTCCAATCTATGTTTATTTTTCTACTATTTTTAAGTTATATTTTTTGTGAAACTATTTTAATTTTTATTCATTAAACTTGTTTTGGCAGATATTGTATATATTCTTTATGCAAATAAAAATAAGAATAAAATTATTGCCAAAAATCAAACACATCCTAACTTTCACCGTTGTAACGAGTGATTTATAGTCACTTTTGAATGACGAATGCAACAAACCATTTTGGACAAATGAGTGGAAATTTTTTTCCAAAGGAATTTTTAGTTTTAGCACATCCTATGTCAAGCATGGCTCAGGTCCTCCGCATGGACAAAACCTTGTTTATATTGTACGCCCAGGTGTAAAAGTGCGATTGGCTATAAGATACGTGCAACCCTTGTCAAGTAAATGGTGCTCCGTTCTCAAGTCAAGTCATGAGCCATTGGTTGCTATTCCTACAAGTCAAGCAAGCCATGCATGGACTTACGTTGCATGACTAGTCATTTATCTTCATGTGACAGCTGGGACCAGCCATGACCTCCATGCCAGGATGCTGCTAGAGGCCGGGACCGTCATCCACATGGTTCTATCCATAGCTAAATGTAATCTGAGAGGATCTACTTAATTATGGTCCCATAGATTTTCTTAGACAAGGAACCACTGAGACTTGGACCCTGACCCTAAAGAGATAACAACTATTACCCATGTATCATGGCAATGCGATGTGAATATGAGTGGATGAGGATTTTTGGACGGAACGTAGCTTGCAAGCTACGTACGCCTGACTTTATATATATTTGATTTGATGGTTCCCCAACACCTTTCAAGGGTTAGATGATTAGCATCATGATAGGACAACTTGCTAGATTGAATTCTCAAAATATATCTGTCACATTGCTAATTGAAAGCTTCCTTGGAAATTTTGCCATATATTTAAGATGGAATCTGGCCTTTATTGATGTTTGCAGGTCTAGACCTTCATGGGAAACCAAATTTTTTTGCTATCAATCAATGTTTGCAGGTGTCATAATAAATGGTTTGTTCTATCTTTTTCTTGGGAGAAATCAATGCCGTGTTCTCAAGTCAAGTAAACAATAGCTTCCGAGTAATTAGCCATCATGTTCATGAGTTTGAGTAAGCGTAGAATTTTGCTGCACATGAGGCTGTAAGGAAGTCTCTAGTCATTTATGCTGTTTTGCAACTGAGGTCATTTGAAAAGAAATTCAAACATGATTCACCCAATTTTATTAGATAATTAAGTGAAAAATAAGAATATTAGAATTTATTCTAACGAGATGAGAGCAAGCAATATTGTCTTTAATTGTATCATGATAACATGAGTGATCATGCGATCAAGGCACGAGTGGATAAGGTTTTCAGTGGAGCATAGCTTGAAAGAAGACCTTCTGTGTAACAATAAGGTTTCATGGGTTCCATGCCACCTTTTCCATGCTAGGATAATTGGTTTCCGTTCAACTGCTTCGATAATTCTTTAGATGCTAATAATTAGGCAACCAAACTTGCTGATTATTTTTTTCTAGTAATTGTAAAAGAGGTGGAAGATGTTGACCTTTTTGCCCGTTGAATAAAGGAAAAGTTTAAAGTTTATAAAAAAAAAAAGAAAGCATCAAAGACCCCACGCGAGCATTTAAAGCTCGCGTGGAGTCCGAACGCATTCACGGAACGCTCGGCGAGCGTTCCAATTTATCCTTCGTTCCGAAAGGAACGATAATAAGGCTAACAGCCAAAAATATTATATATATATATATATATATATATATTTAAAAAAAAAGAAAATAAAGAAGTAAGAAAATTTAAATCCTAAAAGTTTTATTTAATTATTGAAGATTTTGTTGCTGCAAGTGCTTGAAATTGGGAGTCTGTCTCAATAAGCTACAATGAAATCAACTAATAGTAAAAGGTTTATTTAATAATTTATTATTATTTTTTTATTTAGGCATATGAAGTTTCATTGGTTTGCATGTCCATCCGATCGTGCACGCGGTAAGAGGATCGGATCGAGCCAGATCGTTGTACTTTGGGAACAAATCGCCAACAACCCGCACAAAGGGGCGAAAACTTGTCCTTAGGGCAGTGTCTAAATTTTCTTTAGTTTGATTCTTTTTAACTTTAGTTTAAATTTTGAATTTAAATTTTAAATTGATTTTCTAACATTTTTTAGAAAAGATTTTTTGCAAAATTAAAACAAATTTCTAATAGCTAAGGACAAGTCTTCCTATCATTTGAAATTGCTAGATTTTATTATAAGTAATTAAAAAAATTCTTACTTTTGAATCTGTGCAGAAGTCTTAGAATTTTTTTTTTTTTTCAAAATTAAAATTTGAAATTCAAATTTTGAATTTTAAAATGTTAAAAAAAAGTGAACCTCAAATTCAAAATTGAATTATTTGAGTTAATTTTAGCTTAGTGGTTTTATTATTATTGCAAGTAGTTTCTAGATTGAATTCTTTTGAATTTAAATTTAAAAATCTAAAAATATCTAAAAAATCACTAATTTAAAAAATTCAAATTATAAGGCTAAAACCTTCAACTTTTTGGTTGTGTAGAACAAATTAAGCAACCAATCTTTTCAAAATGGGTTCTGATAATCTTAGTGCAATCAAACCTAAAAAATTTAATGGATCATTCTTTAGGAGATGGCAAAGTCAAGTAAAATACTGGCTTACCACTTTAGGCTTATTTTCTGCCAAGGTTCTTCTAGTATAGTTGATACTTCTTCTTCATCAACATCAAAAACACCCCAAGAAATAGATTTTCATTGTAGGCATAGAATTTTAAGTGCCCTATCTGATAATCTTTATGATGTCTACCTTCCTACTAAAACTACTAAGGAACTATGGGATGCCCTTGAGGCTGAATATGGGATAGATGATGCTGGTCTAGATCGATTCACCATCTCAAAATTTTGAAAGTATATAATGTTAGATTACAAACCTATTAGTATTCAAATTCATGAATTCTAAGATTTTCTTAGAAAATCTGAGTTGACTGGGTAGTTTTTCTAAAAACTATAAGGTCCAAGCCTTAGTAGATGCCCTTCCACCATCTTTGTCATTCTTTACTCGAGAGTTAAGCTATAAGCAAGGTAGCTTGACCCTAACAGAAGTATTAACTCTATTAGAATTGAAGAAGAACACCGGCTTAAGCTCAATCAAAATCAAAAGACCGACCTTGGACCTAAAATCTATCTGACCGAGTCAAATCCAACTCCAAATCAATTAAAACCCAAGGAAAATAATTTTAAGAAGAGAAAATTACAATCTAGATCCAATCAATCATACAAACCTCCTCAGAACCGATCAAACCAGAACAGACCGAATCAGAAGTCAAAGAATTATAAAGGAACATTCTGCTTTGTGTGCGGAAGGACAAATCATGTGGCGAAGGACTGCTACCACCGAAAGACTGAACCATTGAGGAAATCATCTAAACCACAAGTTAACGTAGTTGAGAGTGGTGCTGAGCCTTCTTTCATATCGATAAATTCAAAATTTTTAATTAACTTAACCCAATCTTCTTGTGATTGGTGGCTTGATTCAGAAGCTAATGTTCATGTTTGTTTTGATCGCTCCTGGTTCTCCACCTTTCAGGAATCAATTGGAGGAGGTGTGACACTTGAGAATAATTCTTCAGCACAAGTGCTTGGAAAAGGTCAAGTGGATCTAAAGATATCTGGGAAGATTCTGGTCCTTCAAGAAGTGCTGTTAGTTCCTAGTGTTAGAAGAAATTTGATTAGTGGATCTCTCCTTATATCTAGAGGATATAAAATTGTTCTAGAGTCAAATAAAGTTGTAATTACTCGTAATAATGAGTTTGTTGGTAAAGGCTTTGTATGTGAAGGTCTTTTTAAATTAAATGTATCCTCTAAGTTATCTAATAAAAGTCCTCTTCTTTTTAATGTTGAATCTTCAAATGTTTGGCATAGTAGACTTGGTCATGTAAATTTTGATCATATTCATTATATGACAAATTTTAATCTAATTCCTAAAGTTCATATTGATAGAAAGTTCAAATGTGAGATTTGTATTCAAGCCAAGATGCCAAGAAAACCTTTTAAATCAGTAAATAGGAGTTCAATACTTCTTGAATTAGTTTATAGCGACGTATGTAACTCTACCAAGTTTTCTACATGGGAAGGAAGTCGTTACTTTGTAAAATTTATTGATGACTTCTCTCGATATTGTTACATATATTTGATAAAATCTAAGGATGAAGTGTTAGATAAGTTTAAGATTTATAAGGTAGAAGCTAAAACCCAAACTGAGAAAAAGCTTAAGAAATTTAGGTCAGATTGTGGTGGTGAATATACCTCAAATGAAATGACTCTATTTTGTCAAGATTATGGGATTATTCATGAAGTTTTACCACCATACTCTCCTCAGTCCAATGGTGTAGCTGAACGAAAAAATTATACATTAATGGATATGGTTAACT
>UESW01005103.1:0-97500 GCA_900491605.1 Calamus simplicifolius | reverse complement strand
ACACCTAGCCATTTCAGTGATGTTTAAAGGCATAAACACCATTACAACAAAGAAGGCAAGAAGGAAGGTTGGGGAGGTTATGAAAGGTCAATTACCTAATGGTTTTGAAATTATATCCATGGTTTCATGATCCAAGTGATTTTGAAATTACATTTATTCTATTTGAGTTGGAATTTTTTTTGGACTAAATCTATAAATGATCAAGAATTATGATGGGCCAATCTGCATGATTGAAGTCCGGATGGTATGCTGTTATTTCTCTACAATGACAATGAAAACTAGAAAAATGGGTTCTCTATAGGAAAGGATAAACTGTATCTATAAGACCCAACAAATTGAATTATTATAGAAAACTTAAAAAATTATAATGTGCTCTACTAGTATCGTAAGTGGCTGGGAATTTGAGTTTGTTTTGTGACGTAACCTCTTTCTATGACCCAAGCCCACCCATTAGTCCAATTAACTTTGTTAGCACTCGAGTGAAAGTTAATGGGTAGCAAATGGACTTGAGTTTTAAGCACATAACACATTTCTCTCTCATTCAATATGGAACTAAATGTTGGCTATCATAATATTCCCACCTTATAATGCAACGTCCTCGTTGCACGCTACAAGGTAGCCAGAATCTACCTCGAGTCGGATCATTGGTGCCACAAGGATGGCTCTACGCCATAGCGAGACTATACCATCTCTCCCCCATAGGTAGCCCTTTGCTAAGGCCCGGCCATCAATTTTCGCACACTTGGATTGGCTTTGATATCATTTGTAATGCCCCAAGCCCACCCGCTATCCCAATTAATCTCGTTAGTGGGCCGAAACCATTGGCTCAAAATCTCAAGGGAAAGTTAATGAATAGCAAGTGGACTTAAGTTATAAGCACATAACATATTCCTCTCTCATTCAATGTGGAACTAAATATGGGGTATCATAATCTTCCTACCTTATAATGTGATGTCCTCATCGCATGCCATAAGCTAGCCAGAATCTACCCTGAGTATCACACCAACCCAATTCTTTGAATGCAACAGTCTGTTTGAAATCACCAATCCAGGTTGGGTGCTACTACATCAAATTTGAATGAACAAAATATCTTGCTGAGCCATTCCAACAAAATTTAGTATAATATAGTACTCCTTTACATCTTTGTCCATGAGCTTACATTACTTGTATTGCGTATAGATTGACTAGGTATATTTCCAAGTTTGGTCATCTTCCTTGGAGTGTACTTAACAAGTTATTAGACACCTTAAAGGAATCATAGATTATATAGTCTTTTTTTTTTACTGATGGCCCTACAATTCTTGGCTTACACAACAATAATTTATAATTGGATATGGTTTCATTTTGACTGGTGTTTCTCTCTCTTAAAAATTAGCAAAGTATTATTACTTGATCCACTATTGAAGTGCAATTAGCAATTTTTGATGCAACATGTAGTCAGGAAGAGTGGCTTAAGGGTCTGTTCATAGATCTTCCCTTCTGGTCAGACTAATTCAAGATGTCTTAGTTACTATGACAATGAAGTAATTAATTATAGATAGAGCTAATAGAAATAAACATAATGAATAGAATATAATAAATAGGTTTGTGGAATTGAGGTATAATTATGTCTCGAGAAAACTAATAATGTTGCTTTGAATTATAATAAATATTAACAGTGGTTCTTTGAAGAACTTTGCCAGTCGAGTGAGGGGAGAACAATTAAGTTGCTGCCTGTGACGTGTGCCAATCTCCCATATCAATAAAATCACATTTTAAGTTGTAGTTCTATTTCTATTACATCGCAATTAAATATAATTTCTACAGACCATACTGAGAGCGAGGTGACTGACGGAAATTTCAGTATTCTTCTACTATTAGAATGCGAAAGAGATGGGAAACAAGCATTAGCAATTTAACTGACGGAAATTTCACTATTCTTCTACTATTAGAATGCAAATATGTCTGCGTTAGCTTGTGCGTGTGAACGCAGGGAAACTTCCACGTGCGATCCAAGCTTGACTTGTCAATGGAATGTTTTAGCAAAGACCGAATGAATGGTTAAGAATTTTCCTATCAACTCCCGATGGTCTTACATCGAAGAGGTTGGATCATTTGATCCATGGAAGGAGTTTTCAAGCAATGCCGAGGCCTTAGATCACTTGGGCCATTAAGCTTCTTTTCTTTCATTTATGGAGTGCCGAATCTTTTGCTGGATGGCCACCTTAAGTGGTCCTCTCAGACATTCAAGGGCGATGCGTGAGGAAGTTCTAACAATAGTCTTATTATTTCTTTTCATTAATCAATTCATTGCGTTCATTGCAGGTGATACAATAACGCCAAGCAAATCCATTATTGTAGATGGCCAAACCTTAATCTCTTCTAATGGAGCCTTTGAAATGGGATTCTTCAGTCCGGGCGATTCAAAGAAGCGATATTGGGAATATGGTATACAAACATCCCAGAACGGGCAGTGGTATGGGTTGCCAATAGAGATTCTCCCCTCAACAGCTCCATTGGAGTTTTGAATCTCACCTCCAATGGAAATCTCATCCTTCTCAACGGCAGTGGAGATGTTTTATGGTCGACAGGCACATCGAATGTGACAAATCCAACTGTGCAGCTTTTGGACTCGGGAAACCTCATCTTGACTGGAGGGAATTCGAAGAGTTTATTGTGGCAGAGCTTTGATCATCCATGTGATACTCTGCTACCGGGCATGAAGCTTGGATGGGATTCCGCTACTAATCTCCAGAGAATTCTTACATCATGGAGGAGTGATTCTGATCCTTCTACTGGAGACTATGCCTACAAGGTGCATCTCCAAGGAGTACCAGAAGTTTATTTATGGAAAAACTCTTCTCAAATATATCGCAGTGGACCCTGGGATGGACGAGGATATAGTGGGCGTCCAGAGATGGCAAAAACCAAGTTGTTCAGCTTCCATTTCATTTCCAACAAGGATGAGGTCTACTTTACCTATGAAGTTTTGGACAGTTCTATTATATCACCGTTAGTGCTAAGCAAGCAAGGAGAAGTTGAGCGGTTAGTATGGTCTAATCTGAGCAACAATTGGAATCGTTACTGGTATGTTCCAAAAGACCCATGTGACAAATATGCTAATTGTGGGCCTAACGGAGTTTGCGATGCTAGCAAGCTATTTTTCTGCCAGTGTTTGAAGGGATTTCATTCAAAGTCCACTATAGATTGGAATCAAAGCATATACTCTGACGGTTGTGTGAGGAAAACGAGTTTAGATTTCCAGTCAGATGTGTTTTCTGTATTGCAAAATGTGAAGCTGCCTGATGCATCGAATGCCACTGCAGACAGAAATAAGAGTCTTGACGAGTGCAGGGAGTGGTGCTTGAAGAACTTCTCTTGTGTAGCCTTTGCTATCAGTGAAGGAAATGGATGTGTGTCATGGACGGGTAATCTGATAGATATCCGAGTTTTTGCTGAAGGTGGCGAGAATTTATTTGTTCGGCTTGCAGCTTCTGAATTAGGTAAATCTTTATCAATGAAAGAGTTGAAAGTTTTTTTTTTTTTTAATTTTATTTTTTGCCCCCTCCATGTTAAAAGGGGGGAAGAGAATGACTTGATTCAGCGTAGAACTATGTCGATATAAGAAGGTA
Organism: Calamus simplicifolius; assembly: GCA_900491605.1. NCBI lineage: Eukaryota > Viridiplantae > Streptophyta > Magnoliopsida > Arecales > Arecaceae > Calamus > Calamus simplicifolius. Next base: position 93,889 of record UESW01005103.1, on the reverse strand, counting down.
GTCTAAATTTGGAACTTGTGTTGGAGCTTGCTTTAGTTGTGTAGAAGGGCATCCAGTGGCTTGGTAAATGATTATGGCCTTATACACAGGCAGCATATTTACTTAATGCAGTCTAATGGGAAAACAGGGGAGAAAAACTGAAAAAAGTTTGAGAAACTGATGCAAAACCATTTATAGCACTGTTTTTCATAGTTTTTCCATCCATTTAGAGAGTGTTGATAAACATGTTTTCTATTTGGGTACCAACTGTTCCTTACTTTTCCATTTTTTAGTCAAAAAAAGAAGAAAAAAAAGAAGAAGAAGAAGGATGCCAACCAATTCTAGGAAATGGTTTTTATAAAGCATAAAATTAGTGACAGACGTACGAGGAGAAAAAAAGAAGAAGGAGATTTAAATTTAGAAGTATCTCTCTTACTGATTTTTCAACCATGATTCTAACATGATGGTAAAGATTTTCTATACAATTAAAATGATGTATTTCATCCATCTATTTGAATATTAGAAGAATATTTCATGCTAAAGAAATGTTCGATTTCCTAATTTAATATGTTTTAGTTATGAAAAAGTATATCATTTATGTCATAATTAAGCATGGTATCATTGGTTCTCGAACCCATATCTAACTTGTTTTCCCTTATTTTCCTATATTTCCAACTTAATACCAGGGTTACAGCTTATTAATTCTAATGCAACAAAAAAATTGTTATACAGAGACAATAAAGGGCGATTCTAGTAAGAAGAAGCATATGGTTGTCATTGTTATTTCCTTACTATTGGGATTTCTTCTGTTGGTGTTCATTGGACTATTTATATTAAAAAGGAAAAGTAAACCAGGTAAAAGCACTCCTTTTCCTTTGCACATAAACATAACACTTATTCTTTTTCCTCCATGTTGTAAGTCTCTATCAGTGACAATTTGATTAATGAAAAAGTAGCTTTTAAAATATAATTCAAGTAAAATTAAACAAAAAATGCTAAAAGGTTATGTTCATTCATGAAATGCCAGGTATAACAAGTCACTCTTGCTTTGAAGAAAGAAAAGGAGAGGATATGGAGTTAACTTTATTTGATATGGCTATGATAGAAAGTGCTACTGATGACTTCTCCTTTAATAATAAACTTGGAGAAGGTGGGTTTGGCTCTGTTTATCAGGTAATTAACTTTCTGATGGTAGAAGAATACTATTTGACTTGACATTTGATGTTAGTATAAAGATATTGCTTTCTTTAAGATTTTGTTGGTATATAAATTTGAAAACGAAAAGTTAGCAGGGTCAATTGAGAAATGGGCAGCAGATTGCAGCCAAGAGACTATCCAAAGATTCTACTCAGGGTTTGGATGAGTTTAAGAATGAGGTTAAGCTGATCGCAAAACTTCAACATAAAAATCTTGTAAAGCTTCTTGGTTGCTGCATCCAACGTGAGGAAAGAATATTGATATATGAGTACATGCCAAACAAGAGCTTGGATACCTTTATATTTGGTTTGACCTCAACTCTTATATTATTTCATAATGTTACACTTATTTTTGATGCAAGGGTGATTAACATTTTATGGCACAAGTGAAATACATGAGCAAATTTGTTTCAAAGATTTGTCATTGCAACATGAATGGGTCAGTCTTATAGAATTATAGAAGATCATGGCAATAACTTGAGTTCAATAGCGAAGAACTGACTTTTGTTGGTTGAAATACCAAACCTTATGATTTAAATTTTATAAATATGCTTTGTTACCATCCAAGTTTATTGGAACCAAGAAGATAGAAGGCTCACATTTTTTTATAATGCATGTTGGTTTGAATAAAGAGCGTTTCAATTGATCAAGTAAGTTACTACAATGACAGCCTTGATATATGCTAGCAACCTAGATTCTTGTTAAATAATGAACTTTACTTTCTCTTTGAAGAAACTTTTTCATGAAAGATAAACTTCTTGTTCATTCATAGACATACTATTGAGTTTCCATTGTTGACAATATTTCTCAAAAGTTATTCCTTCGTTTGGTATTTTGCACTTGCTTATCAATGTGTCATTTTGGATATATTTAGTTGGATATCTTTGATCTAAACACCAAATGTTAAACTACATGTGATAAATGTAACTTACAATATAGGCAAATAGAATTCTATTGATAGTAGTCTACTTATAGAAAAGTCAACAAGAACGAGCTTTCGAGTAGATGCATTAAAACTTTTCATCAGAGAGAGAGAGAGAGAGAGAGAGAGAAAGTAAAAATGCTAATATTTGTATTTGTATTTCAATCTAAATTTATTGAACACTTTTTCTAATATACTTGTCAATCACTTGCTTATGAATGGGCATTTTTCTTACAAATCTATTTTTTCCTAAATATCAAGATCAATAATCAAAGCTGCTTGGTCTTTAGCTTTCCAATTGATGCATAAATTTCAAAATGAATCATTGTAAGATAATAAGAATTATAAGAATATGTTAAAAAACAACCATAGGAATGGTGTTATAGGATTAAATTTTTATAGAGCAATGGGTTTACTTTCTATTTGTTCACTATCCATGTATTGTGCCTGACATAAAAATGCTGGCTTTATCATGGGACTTCCATGAATGTGAAACATAGTGGAGCTATGCTCTTCTTTTGATAAAAAAGAAAAAAATAACAGTTAGCCAAGTTAAATCATATTAATTTATTAAGGTGGGCTAATTTTAAATGTTGGATCAGATAAAACAAAAGGTGCATTATTGAGTTGGCAAAAGCGCCTTGACATTATTATAGGAATTGCTCGTGGACTTCTTTACCTTCATCAAGACTCCAGGCTGAAAATAATTCATAGGGACCTAAAAGCTAGTAATATTCTGCTCGATAAGGATATGAATCCTAAAATTTCAGACTTTGGAACTGCAAGAATTATCAAAGGAGATCAAAATCAAGAGAATACAAGGAGAGTGGTTGGGACATAGTAAGTTGTACTTTCTATGAACATTTATGCAATTATATGAGTTACAATCATTAGATCATATACTAATTTTGTAAATGGCATGCAGTGGTTATATGTCACCGGAGTATGTAATGGATGGCATCTTTTCGGTGAAATCTGATGTCTTTAGCTTTGGAGTTATTATACTGGAGATATTGAGTGGTAAGAAAAATAGAATGATGAATCAGTCAGAACCCCATATAAACCTTTTAGGATATGTAAGTATTCAAATTAATGATACAATATATGTGCATTATTCTTTATATTATTGGTGAATTGCTGGTTCATTTCAATACATATATGATTTTATGTAGGCATGGAGATTATGGGAGGAAGGTAGATGCTTTGAGCTACTCGATGAAACAATTGATTGTTCTCACCCTATATCTAAAATATTGCGATGTATCCAAATTGGTCTCTTGTGTGTGCAAGAAGGAAGCAAAGATAGACCAATGATGGCCGAAGTAGTTCTTATGTTGAGCAATGAAGGGGTGGCACTACCACAACCTAAATGGCCTGGTTTCTATATGGAAAGGACTTTCATAAAAAGGGATGGGCATTCAATTGGGCAACATTCAAGTGTAGTAAATGATATCACAAATACACTGCTTGAAGGTCGATAAAACATTGAACTCTCAACAAGCACATTATCTATTTTAGCAAATCAGCCACTTTTGTAGCTTGAAGTTAAATTGGTTTCATTGGGTAGAGATGGACTTGGTAAAATTTCAAATTTTTTTAGTTGGCATAGTGGCCATTAGTTTCTTACACATCCACTAACCTATAGGCAAGGTTCTTGCCCATACTTTAGTTGATGTGTAGAAAGCTTATACATTTTTGAGACGTGGATGGTTTTGTTACACTTATATTTTTAACATTATCCATTATGATTTTATGCCTATCATTTTATTGTTATGCTTTAATTATCTACACATATGACATATGTTTATCTATGATAATATGATTTTGGATTATATATAATTATGACATATCTTACATTGTGATGGTATGGTTTTATTATGTTGATTATAAAAATTATTTTGCATATATACTAGTATATTAAAAGATGTGATGTGGGTGGACTGAGAAAATAACATGTGGACTAACTAAGGAGATGTGGTGAGATGGCATCAAGGGAAGATTCATAAGTTGGATAAGGCTCAGTGTTGAACTGATTTTGACCTGAAGTGATGGCCAGACTTGGTTTTTGACACTTGGCACAGATTGACTGATGATGTATGGCATTTTTTGAGCTTGCTTGACCTGACTTGGCTTAGACATACGGCATCACGGGTGGCGTATATGATTAGATGAGGCCCAATGTAGAACTAGTCTTGATTGTCGATGGCAATCGAGTATGTGATAATAATATGAGAAACAACCTAGGTGTGAGATGATAACTGGTTAGGTTTGTACATACAAAATACTAGTATGGTTGGATCACCAATATGTATCTCCAATGTGCCTTGTTATGATGTTACAATTGGATCACCATCGTACATTTGCAAAGTGCATTTGTATTACTGGTACAACTGGATTGCAAGTATTATTGTTATGATGATTCTGAATGTGGCATTTAAATGATATAGTCAAATGTCATGGATGATAAAAGTTAATAACATATCTTTATTATATTTTACACATGATTTGTAGCATGATATTTTCTGCATGATTTATCTTGTTGTATATACTATCTAATTATTATATAGATCTTTTATTGCATGTCGATATATATATATATATATATGTGTGTGTGTGTGTGTGTGTGTGTGTGTGTGTGTAAAAGGATTCTTGTTAAGCTATAAGTAAAACGATTGGATTGTGAATTTGTAACATGTGCAGATATTGTGAAATATACCTAGATTGATTAACAAATTCATCCGTTGAAGTGGGACTAACTTTTTGTCCCATATTGATATCGTCTAGAAACCTTCCCTTTTAAAGATTCCACTATGAAAAATGTGTGATCTAGGAAGTACTTTGCCAGCAAAGTCATATGGTGTACTAGTTTAAATACACTAACTCCTATTTTCATCAAAAGTGCCCATCATTTTTTTTTTCCTTCTCAAAGTTGCAAGCCATCTCCATCTTAATCTTCTCTTTCACAAACACTTTATCTCTTTTGCTTAATAAATAAATAAATAAATCCTTATCCAGACACCAAAGCTGAATTTGGTCTAAGGAAATCATCGTGGAAATAGTGAAGATCTGTACATTAGACACGGATTGTCCTACTAGCTACTAGCTAAAGGAGACGCCTGAAACAGTGAATAAGATCTCTATTTTGGGTGCAGATTTTCTTACTAGCCAAAGGAGGTTAATGGACCGTGGCCCAAAAACTTGAGTGAAAGTTAATAGGTAGTAAGTGGACTTGAGTTATAAGCACATAATACATTCCTCTCTCATGCAATATGGGACTAATTAAATGTGGGGTATCACAATCTTTTCCACCTTATAATGCAAGGCCCTCGTTGCCAGAATTTATCCCAAATCGGTCATTGGTGCTTCAAGAGTTGCTTCACGCCATGACGGACTTTGATACCATTTGTAATACCCCAAGCCCATCCGCTAGCCCAATTAACTTCGTTAGCGGACCGAAACCACGTGGCCCAAAAACTCGAGTGAAAGTTAATGGTTAGCAAGTGGACTTGAATTATAAGCCACAACATATTCCTCTCCCATCCAATGTAGAATTAAATATGGGGTATCATAATTGTAATTTCTACTATTCATGGTGCGTTGGAGATCAAAGGCTAGTCATGATAGCTGGTGGGAATTGGCAATCTGCAAGGATCAATCTGAGATCAAATTTCACACACCACTCATCTCTCCCTCTCACACAGCTCATTCAAAGGGTACGATGCTTACTGGATCAACATCCTATTTAATTTGTTGAAAAGGAATACATGGAGGTAAGCATGTTGTGGGCCTTACATCAAATTGAAATTATTCTTCCAGTGGCTTTCTTTCATTGAAGAAGCCATTGATTTTTTGAGGCGAATATACATTTCAGGGGACCCAAAAGAAGAAAATGGCAATAACAGAGTTATTGCTTTTGCTGACAATCTCGTCGGCAGTGCTTTCACTTGATGTACAGCCAGGTATGAAGTAGTCAAAGGCATGCCTAAAATTCATCTCCCCTGTCTTCTTTTCGTGCATCAAGTTTAGTTATATATCATAGATTAACATTAAGTAATACAATTCCCTTTTTAATAAATTGGTCCTTCTTATAGCTCCCGATAGTAATTTCTAGCATTCTTCTGAATGTTGGTCAAGAAGATCGTTAGCTCTCATGCACGTTAATTACCTTTACAGGTTAAGCACTGGATGCTCCCTTCGCTTGAAGCTCAATTTGTAATAAGCTTAGCGGTCTCAGGAGGCACAAAGAACCCACTGTCTCTAAGCTGGAAATTTCCAAGAAGGAAAATTCGGAGAGACTTTCTTAAAGTCCAGAGAAGGCTTAGTCTTTTCGATGTGCACATTTATGGGGTCAAGGCTCATATAAGATAGATGTCAATGCCGGGATGAAGTAGCTGTTGATGTTGATTTGTTCTATAGTTATGCCAATATCTGCATTCACTGACTGGTTGAAAATAGCGTCTTTTTGACCCCTTCAAGGTCTTCTGAACCACTGCATGCCGCGTTATTCTGTCTCGAAATATGATGGCGTTAGCTTGTCTGTGTGAATGCAGGGAAACTTCCATGTGTTTGATCCAAGCTTAACTTGCCAATGAAATGTTTTAGTAAAGACCCAGTAAATGGTTAAGAATTTTCCTATGAAATCCCGATGGTCTTACATCGAAGAAGTTGGATCATTTGTTGCATTGAAGGAGTTTTCAAGCAAAGCGGAGGCCTTAGATATTGCAGTCGTGCCTTAGATCACTTGGGCCATTAAGCTGCTTTTCTTTCATTTTTTGAGTGCAGAATCTTTTGCAGGATGGCCACCTTAAGTGGTCCTCTCAGACATTCAAGGGCGAAGCATGACGAAGTTCTAACAATAGTCTTATTATTTCTTTTCATTAATCAATTCATTGCTTTCATTGCAGGTGATACAATAACGCCAAGCAAATCCATTGTAGATGGCCAAACCTTAATCTCTTCTAATGGAGCCTTTGAAATGGGATTCTTCAGTCCGGGCGATTCAAAGAAGCGATACTTGGGAATATGGTATAGAAACATCCCAAAACTGACAGTGGCATGGGTTGCCAATAGAGATTCTCCTCTCAACAGCTCTACTGGAGTTTTGAATCTCACCTCCAGTGGAAATCTCATCCTTCTTAGTGACAGTGGAGATGTTTCATGGTCGACAGGCACATCAAATGCGACAAAGCCAACTGTGCAGCTCTTGGACTCGGGAAACCTCATCTTGACCGGAGGGAACTCGAAGAGTTTATTGTGGCAGAGCTTTGATCATCCATGTGATACTCTGCTACCGGGCATGAAGCTTGGATGGGATTCCGCTACTAATCTCCAGAGGATTCTTACATCATGGAGGAGTGATTCTGATCCTTCTCCTGGAGACTATGCCTACAAGATGCAAATCCAAGGAGTAGCAGAGATTTTTTTATGGGAGAAGTCTGCTAAAATCTTTCGCAGTGGACCCTGGACTGGACAAGGATTTAGTGGGCGTCCAGAGTTGATAGGAAACAAGTTGTTCAGCTTCCGCCTCATTTCCAACCAGGATGAGGTCTACTATACCTATGAAATGTTGAACAGTTCTATTGCATCCCACATAGTGCTAAGAAATCAAGGAATAGTTGAGCGTTTAGTATGGTTTAATGGGAACAGCGATTGGCAAACTTTATGGCATGTTCCAAAAGACCCATGTGACAGCTATGCTAGGTGTGGACCTAATGGCGTTTGCAATGCTAGCAACCCACTTTTCTGCCAGTGTTTGAAGGGATTTCATTCAAAGTCCGCTATGGATTGGAATCTAAGTATATATACTGGTGGTTGTGTGAGGAGAAGAGGTTTAGATTTCCAGTCGGATGGGTTTTCTGAATTGCGAAATGTGAAGCTGCCTGATGCATCGAATGCCACTGCAGACAGAAATAGGAGTCTCGATGAGTGCAGAGAGTGGTGCTTGAAGAACTTCTCTTGTGTAGCCTTTGCTATCGGTGGAGAAAATGCTTGTGTGACGTGGACTGGTAATCTGATGGATACCCGTGCTTATGCTGAAGGTGGCGGGAATTTATTTGTTCGGCTTGCAGCTTCTGAATTAGGTAAATCTTTATCAATGAAAGAGTAGAATTTCTTTTTCTTTTTTTTTTTTTTTTTTTTGCCCTCTCCATGTTAAAAAGGGGGAGGAGAATGATTTGATTCAGCTTAGAACTATGCCTATGTAATAAGGTAGTCTAAAAGGAACTTGTGTTGGAGCTTGCTTTAGTTGTGTAAAGAGGCATCCAGTGGCTTGTTGGTAAATGATTATGGCCTTATACACAGGCAGCATATTTACTTAATGCAGTCTAATGGGAAAACAAGGGAGAAAAACTGAAAAAAAGTTTTAGAAACTGATGCAAAACCATTTATAGCACTGTTTTTCATAGTTTTTCCATCCATTTTGAGAGTATTGATAAATCAGTTTTCAATATGGGTACCAACCGTTCCTGGCTTCTCCATTTTCCAGTTAAAAACAAGAAGTAGGAGGAGGAGGAGGAGGAGGATGATGATGCAAACCAATGTTGAGAAATTGTTTTTGTAAAGCATAAAATTTGTGACAGACACCTTTAGATTTTATGAGAAAAGAAAAAAAGAAAGAAAATTTAAGTTTAGAAGTGTCTCTCTTCTTACTGATTTTTCAACCATGATTCTAACACAACGGTAAAGATTTTCTATACAATTAAAAATGATGTATTTCTATTTGAATATTAGAAGAATATTTCATGCTAAAGAAATGTCCGATTTCATAATTTAATATGTTGTTAATTATGAAAAAGTATTTCATTTATGTTGTAAGCATGGTATCATTGGTTCTCATCAAATCCATAACTAACTTATTTCCTATATTTATAACTTAATACCAGGATTACATCTTATTACTTCTAATTTAACAAAATAATTGCTATGCAGATACAATAAAGGGCAATTCTAGTAAGAAAAAGTATGCGATTGTCATTGTTATTCCCTTATTATTGGGATTTCTTCTGTTGGTCTTCACTGGACTATTTATATTAAAGAGGAAAAGCAAACGAGGTAAAAGTACTCCTTTTCCACACATAAATATGCCACTTATTTTTTCCTCCATATGTAAGTCTCTCTCTTTCTTTCTCTCTCTCTCTCTCTCTCTCTCTCTCCTCCCCCCTAACCCCAAATGACATTTGTTATGGAAAAGTAGCTTTTAAAAATATAATTCAAGTAAAATTAAATACAAGATACTAAAAGGTTATATTCATTAATGGAATGCTAGGTATAACAAGCGGCTCTTACTTTGAAGAAAGAAAAGCAGAGGATCTGGAGTTGCCTTTATTTGATATGTCTATGATAAAAAATGCTACTAATGACTTCTCCTCTAATAATAAACTTGGAGAAGGTGGGTTTGGCCCTGTTTATAAGGTAATTAATTTTATGATTATGGGAGAATACTATTTGACTTGACATCTGATGTGATTATAAAAATATTAGATTTTGTTAGCATATAAATTTGTAAACTAAAAATTAACAGGGTCAATTGAGAGATGGACAAGAGATTGCTGCCAAGAGGCTATCTAAGGATTCTTCTCAGGGTTTGGATGAGTTCATGAATGAGGTCAAGCTAATCGCAAAACTTCAACACAAAAATCTTGTAAGGCTTCTTGGTTGCTGCATCCAACGTGAGGAAAGAACGTTGATATATGAGTACATGCCAAACAAGAGCTTGGACACCTTTATATTTGGTTCAACCTCAACTCTTATATTATTTCATGATGTTACATTTATTTTTGATGCAAGGTCAATTAACATTTTATGGCACAAGTGAAATGCATGAGCAAATTTGTTTAAAAGATTTGCCATTGCAAGTTGCAACATGAATGGGTCAGTCTTATAGAATTAGAGAAGATCAAGGCAATAACTTGAGTTCAATAGTGAAGAACTGACTTTTGTTGGTTGAAATACCAAATTCTATGATTTAAATTTTATAAATATGCTTTGTTACCATCCAAGTTTATTGGCACCAAGAAGATATAAAGCTCACTTTTTTTTATAATGCATGTTGGTTTGAATTTTGAGGCATATGAAGTACATGAAAAAAAGCATTCCAATTAATCAAGTAGGTTACTACAATGACTAAGCCTTAGTACTAGCAACCTATATTCTTGTTAAATAATGAACTTTCTCTTTGAAGAAATTTTTTCATGAAAGACAAACTTCTTGTTCACTCATTGACATACTCTTGAGTTTCCATTGTTGGCTATATTTCCCTAAAGTTGTTCCTTAGTTTTGTATTTTGCAATTGCCTATCCATGTGTCATTTTGGATACATTTAGCTGGATATATTTGATCTAAACACCTAAATATTAGATAAGATGTGATAGATGTAACTTAAAACATAGGCAGATAGATTTCTTTTGATGGTACTCTACTTATAGAAAAGCCAATAACAACAAACTTTCCAATCGATGTATTAAAATTTCTCATCAAATATAGATACATAGATAGAGAGAGAATAAAAAATGATAATATTTGTATTTACATTTCAATCTGAATTTATTAAACATTTTTTTAATATACTTGCCAATCATTTGCTTAAGAATGGCCATCTTTCTCACAAAACTGTTTCTTCCTGAATATTGAGATCAACAATCAAAACTATTTGGTCTTTAGGTTTCCAATCGATGCATAAATTTCAAAATAAATCATTGTAGGATAATAAGAATTATAAGAATATGTTAAAAAACAACCATAGGAATGGTGTTATAGGATTAAAGTTTTATAGAGCGATGGATTTACTTTGCATCTATTCACTATACATGTATTGTGCCTGACATAAAAATGTCAGCTTAATCATGGCTTTTAAGACTTCCATGAATGTAAAAGATAGGGGAACTATGCCCCTCTTTTTCAAAAAAATAAAATAAAAAAACAAATAATAGTTAGCTGAGTTAAATCATATTAGTTTACTAAGGTGGGCTAATTTTAAATGTTGGACCAGATAAAACAAAAGGTGCATTGTTGAGTTGGCAAAAGCGCCTTGATATCATTATAGGAATTGCTCGTGGACTTCTTTACCTTCATCAAGACTCCAGGCTAAAAGTAATTCATAGGGACCTAAAAGTTAGCAATATTCTGCTCGATAAGGATATGAATCCCAAAATTTCAGACTTTGGGATTGCAAGAATTATCAATGGAGATCAAAATGAAGAGAATACAAGGAGAGTGGTTGGGACATAGTAAGTTATACTTTTTATGAACATTTTGCAAATATATATGTTATAATTATTAGATCACATACTAATTCTACAAATGACATGCAGTGGTTATATGTCGCCAGAGTATGCAATGGATGGCATCTTTTCAGTGAAATCTGATGTCTTTAGCTTTGGAGTTATTATACTAGAGATATTGAGTGGTAAGAAAAATAGAATGGTGAATCAATCAGAACCCCATGTAAACCTTTTAGGATATGTAAGTATTCAAATTAATGAGACAATATATGTGCATTATTCTTCATATTATTGGTGAATTGCTAGTTCATTTCAATACGTGTATGATTTTATGTAGGCATGGAGACTATGGGAGGCAGGTAGATGCTTGGAGCTACTTGATGAATCAATTGATTGTTCATACCCTACGTCTAAAATATTGCGATGTATACAAATTGGTCTCTTGTGTGTGCAAGAAGAAAGCGAAGATAGACCAATGATGGCCGAAGTAGTTCTTATGTTGAGCAATGAAGGGGTGGCATTACCACAGCCTAAATGGCCTGGTTTCTACAAGGGAAGGACTTTTATAAAAATGGACTGGCATTCAACTGAGCAACATTCAAGTACGACCAATGAGTTCACAGATACAAAACTTGAAGGTCAATAAAGCATTAATCTCAACAAGCACATTCTCTATTTTAGCAAATTCGCCACTTTTGAAGCTAGAAGTTAAATTGCTTTCATTGGATAGAGATGGACTTAGTAAAATTTCAAAAAAATTTAGTTGGCATTGTGGCCATTAGTTTCTTACACATCCGCTAACATATAAGCAAGGTTCTTACTCATACTTTAGTTAATGAGTAGAAACCTTGCTTACACATTTATGAGGTTTTGAAAGTTTTATTACACATATTTTTAACAATATGCATCATGATTTTATGCCTATCATTTTATCAGTATATTTTGATTATCTACAAATATGTCATATGTTTAGCTATGATAGTATGATTTTGGATTATGTATAATTATGGTATATCTTACATTGTGATGGTATGGTTTTATTTTGTTGATTATGTGGAGTCAAAAATTATTTTGCATGCTAGAATATTAAAAGATGTGATGGCATGGACTGAGAAAATAACATGTGGACTACTTAGGGGGATATGGTGAGATGGCAATAAGGAAAATATCATAAGTCGGATGAGGCTTAGTGTAGAACCAATCTTGACCTAAAGTGATGGCTAGACAAGGTTTTTGACACTTGGCACAGATTGACTGATGATATGTAGCATTTGTTTGAGCCTGGTTCACCTGACTTGGCTTAGACACATGGAATTGGGGGTGATTCTATGGTTGGATGAGGCCCAATATAGAACTAGTCTTGATTGCCGATGGCAATTGAGCACGTGGCACTAATGTAAGAAACAGTTTAGGTGTGAGATGATAACAAATTAGGTTTGTACATGCAGAATACTAGTATGGTTGGATCACCAATGTGTATCTTCAACGTGCCTTGATATGATGATACAATCAGATTGCCATCATGTATCTACAAAGTGCATTTATACTACTAGTACAGTTGGATCGCAAGTATTATTGTTATGATGATTCTGGATGTGGCATTTATATGATGTAGTCTAATACCATGGATGATAAAAGTTGATAACGTTTCTTTCTTATATTTTACACATGATTTTGTAGCATGATATTTGTTGCATGATTTATCTTGTCATATACATTATCTAATTATTATGTAGATATTTTATTGCATATCCATATGTGTGTGTAAGGATCCTTGTTGAGCTGTGAGCTCATATCATATTTATCATAACTTTTACAGAGCCTAAGGACTTAGTGATTGAGTAGGATTTGGGGTTGGAGAGAGAGAGGCTTTGTATATAGATCCGGTTTACATATTGGTTGTGAGACTCTGTCCTTTGAGGCTAGCTCACTTTAGATTAAGATGTAATTAAATAAATCAAACTAAAAATATTATATAATATTATATAATTAGAAATTTTGATTGAATTTATATTTATTATGTTTGGTATTAATTTATCTTTTTAATACATTTTGAATCACTCAAATCGGAGTTTAATTGAGAAAGTTATGATCAATTTAATAAACATCTATCAGTAATAAACTTTAAATAAATTATAAAAATACCATTGATGATAATTAAGAACAATTTTTGGTGTTCTATATGAATTTTATATTTTGAAAGTTTTGTTAGATAAGCCAGAAGTTAGTATTGAGTCAAATCTATTTTTAAATATTTAAATTGATATTTATCTTTTTAGATTTCTTAAAGAAATTAGAACCCTACAAAAACTAGGAAGTCTATTTATTTTAGAAGATTAGTATGAAACCTATTTGCTTTAGAAGTCAAGAATCTATGAAATTTACTTTTTGATTTTCTTAAAGGAATCAACATCCTACTAAAACAAGAAAGTTTATTTGAGATTGGTATCTTATAAGAGTAGAAAATCTATTTGCTTTAGGAGATTGGTATTTTATAAAAAATAGAAAAGTTTATTTGTTTAGAAGATTGGTACCTTATAAAAGTAGAAAAGTTTATTTGTTTAGAAATTTGGTATGAAAAGTAAGAAAATTATTTGCTTTAGGAGTTAAGAATTATAATATTTATCTCATTAGTTTTCTTAAAGGAATCAATATCCCATTAAACTGTGAACTTTATTTGTTTTAGGAGATTGATATTATGAAGAGTTGGAAACCTATTTGCTTTATAAGTCAAGAATCTATTTTTAAATATTAATTAATATCCATTTCTTTGGTTTCCTAAAGGAATTAGTATCCTACTAAAATTAGGAAGATTAATTGTTTTAGAAGATTGGTATTGTATGAAGAGTAGGGAACTTATTTGCTTTATAAAATATCTCTATAATAGGACTCAATGGAGATCTTTTGATATCAAATCAATTTTTTATGAGGATGAAGAAGGCGAAGGTTTAAGGATCAAGAGAATTGATGGATCAAGAATGTTGATGGAGCCCTTAAGCTTGGATTAGTTTCTAATAATTTTATTTAGAGAGATAAGTGATGATTACCTTTTAGGATTTATCATGTTCTTATTATAAATAAATATGTATCATCCCGTAATGCTTATTATAAATATTGCATGCTTATATATTGATCATGATTGCTATGATTATACATAATATTAATTATTTATTACTCGTGATGAATTATTAAAGATGTTGAATTAATTATGATTAAGATTTAATGAGAGATGAGGAAACTAAATTTAAAAATAATCTTTCTAAACCTATTTATTTTGGATGATTTGGATACCCTACCTGTGGGGGTAAAACATTGGTGGATGCTTTAACCTTGGGGGATAAACCTGGGCAATACCCTGCTTATGGGGTAAAACAATGGCAAGTTGATTCCAGCATAGTAGGATTAGAGGATAAAATGCCATGAGAACTAAGATTAAATGATATGACATAAATAAAACTAAAAATATGGTAATTACAGATTCTTTATTTTAACTAATAAATTATATTTATTTATTGATATTATATTACATTATAAAAGGCTAATCATTGCTTACTAGATTGTTGAGCTCATTATATTTTACCTTTTTTAAATACAATTATAACATATACTTGGGATACCATTGGGAGAGTGCTAGATGTGTTGAAAGAATAAAGGAGTTTTATGAATTAGTGGTTGAGACTTGGTGTTTCCTCTTCAGAATAATGGTTTTATAGCTAATGTTTATTTCACTTGAGAATAATTTTTAAAATTATGATTTAAATTATGATTGAAACTTTATATTATTGATTATGATATCATGAATGGCACCTTGCATGCTGGAGATTTATTTTCCAAACTGCAGCGGATGCTTTAAATCCATCCAATAGGTCTGAGGCATTGTATTGGTATTTGTACAAAGAAGTTCATATTTGAAGGATAATGGATTATATGCTCATGTGGTATTATAATTAGAGTTTTGTGTGTTTTAAGGACAAATAGACCGACAAATAGACCTTGCATGCCATTCAGATTCCACTCTAAGCGTATGCGCCATGCCATGAGACCTAGGTTGGGTAGCGAGTCTGAGGTATGATAGAGGATAGCATTAAAACTTAGGCTTCACCATAGTGCATTAGGCAATTCCCTCCCATCATAGATGAGAGTCTCCATGGACTCCATGCATTGAATGGTAGAGATGTAATAGCAATTCATGAAGCAGTAACTATAGCAACAATACTAATTCATGTGTCAGTAGTAGTTGTAGCAACAACCATCTTAGAGTTTTGGGTCGAGGAGGGAATATCATGTTGACTTTATTCCTGATTTAGACTCTATCTCTAAGGCTCCTTGCAAAATGAGTCTTAGAGAGTTTTGGGTCGAGGAGGGAATATCAGGTTGACTTGATTCCTGATTTAGGCCCTATTTCTAAGGCTCCTTACAAAATGACTCTTGCTAAGTTGAAGGAATTAAAAAAACAATTGTAGAAACTATTGGATAAAGGTTTCATCAGATCTGTGTATGTCCCTAGGTTGATCCAAAGCTATTCGTGAAAAAGGATGGTAACTTCTAATTATGCATTGATTATAGGGAGATAAACAAAGTCAATACATAATAAGTATTCTTTATTTAGGATTGATGATTTGTTTGATTAGTTACAAGGGGCATAGTATTTTTCGAAGATTGATCTTCATTCTGGTTACCACTAGTTGAAGATAAAAGTTGAGGATGTACCTAAGATTGCCTTCATAATCCATCCAGCCTATAGCTCCTCTTATTCTATTAGAAGATGGTGAAGATGTTAAATTCCATATTTTAGTCCTACTTGCCGCATCAAATAGAAGAAGACTGTTATCAAATTTAGATCTTCCATTGCAACATAGCTTGTTGTGAAAGAAAAGTTTCTTTGATCATTGATAGAGGGATTAACATGAATGTAGCAACTAC
Organism: Calamus simplicifolius; assembly: GCA_900491605.1. NCBI lineage: Eukaryota > Viridiplantae > Streptophyta > Magnoliopsida > Arecales > Arecaceae > Calamus > Calamus simplicifolius. The sequence goes on along the minus strand of UESW01005103.1, from coordinate 77,651 downwards.
CAAACTTGTAAAGAAGCTTACGCTGAAGACTACACCGATCCAAAGACTTATAAAGAAGAACTAGTCTAAACCTAAGATGATGATCAAATTAGGTTTATGATACTTAACATAGATTGATTGATGTTGAGATGATTTAGCCTATTGATGTGAATGATGAAAGTTATTTACAAATCTTTCTTACATTTGATGCATGATTTTATTTATGATATGGTTTTTGTAGCATGATTTATTTTGTTATATACATTATCTTATTATTATGTAAATATATTATTGAATATTCTTATATGTATGTATAAAGATTTTTACTGAACAGTAAGCTTATATCCTATTTATCATTTTTGTTACAGAGCTTGAGCATTTAGAGACCGGTTGAGAGAGAGACTTTATAGGTAAATCATATTGCTTATTGGTATTTGTACAAATAATTTCATATCTTGAGGATAATGGATTATATATTTATTTGTTGTTATAATTTGAATTATTTGTGTTGAGAATAAACAAGCCTCATATAACCATTGCATGAAACTTGGATGGGGTGGCAGGTTCGGAACGTGACAATTTATAAGAGGAGCTAACAACATGGTTACCTAATTTTACTAGATTTCCAAGACCCGCGGTTGACTGCAGTTTGAAAGAGAAGGAGAAGGATATATTTTAGATATTAAGTAGACCGATTGGATTGTGAATTTCCACTCTGGAAGGATGCGTGATCTTGAAAATACACTAGCTCTTATTTTCATCAGAAGTGCCCATCATTTTTTTTTTTAATCCTTTTCAAAGTTGCAAATTTCCACCTTAATCTTTGCTTTCAAAACACTTTATCGCTTATGCTTAAAAAATTAATAAATCAATAAATAAATCAGGCACTTCATAGCTGACAAGGTTGCACTGACGTTCACCACTTCCCCCATACACCAAAAAGACGAATTTGGTCCGAGGAAATCGTCATGGAAACAGTGAAGACCTGTACAATAGATATGGATTGCCCAACTAACCAATATATATATATATATATATATATAATCATTTTATTTTGCTACAATTAATCATATGAATTGATCGTTAGAACATATATATATATATATATATATGTACTAACGATCAATTCATATGATATATATATTATCATTTTATTTTGCTACAATTAATCATATGAATTGATCGTTAGTACATATAAATACATATGCAATATATAATAAAATTTATTAAATTATTACACGTGCATTGAAATGCATGAACGAACAATTTGTTCGATCGATACGTATTTGCTGCACCGAAAACGCTTGAAAAACTTTTCCACTGATTAAAGGAGACGCTAGAAGCTTGCTATTATAATTCCTACCATAGCGTTGGAGGTGAAAGGCTAGCATGTTAGACTTAATTTAAATATATTGATCCCTATCAGATATGCATAAACATGGGATCAATATATTTATCATGAGAATAAATCAAGTCAAGATCAATAAATACCTACAGCCATTGTTGTTGATTTTCTTCCAGATGAGGGTAAGGATCTTGATCTTCCTCTCGATCTGAATCAGCTGCACCTCTCGGGATCTTGATCTACCGCTTTGATCTGAATCAGCTGCAGATCTACCTCTCGGGATCTTGATCTACCGCTTGAAAACCTTGATTGAGTGCTTGATTCAGTGCTTTCAATCAATGAGCTATCGCACACGATGGTGTATGCCCTCAGGATATGCTCTTGATCAGGGACCCAATATCTCTGGCTCTTTTTGGTTTTTTCTCCCGATGACTTTTTTTTTTGTTATCCAAAGCCTTAGAAGGGATATCTATTTAAAGAGATATCTTAACTCCCTTCCACCGCCTACTCCCATCAAAGTAGGCGTTTAAGCGTTAACACTATTTAATCCACCGCCTACTCCCATCAAAGTAAAAGTTTAAGCGTTTACACTATTTAAGAGATTTCGTTACCACTTATTAACTAGTGGATGGCGTAGAGAATTATCCAACGATTAAGCTATATTGCAATAAAATAGGACCATCTACTAAACGGGATACTACATTCTCCCACTTGGTCCATATATTTTATCTTAATCCATAATTCTCAATACTGAACAAGAAACCAAATACATGAATCATAGCGATAGGTCCTCTATAATTGAGTATTATCTTCTATGTATTACAATGCATTCAATTTCTTTACCACTATTCCAAATGTGACAACATAACTAATGAATAAACCGTATGTTTATTCAGAGTCCAAAAGAAAATTTTATCATTTCTCGAAAGTCAAATAATGTGTACACCTGAATGAGAAATAAAAATAATTAAAATAAGAGTTTCTTTGTACAAACTGTTATCCATGCAATTATATCATGGAACCAACTCCCATTCGTATCACATGATCCTTAAAATTCTTAATTGGCATGCCTTTAGTCAAAGGATTAGCTATCATCAACTCAGTGCTAACGTGTTCTATGACCACTTTGTTTCCTTTAACACGTTCTCTTATGGCTAAATACTTAATGTCGATATGTTACTTCGACTACCACTCTTGTGGCTTTTAGCAAAAATACAGCAGCTAAATTGTCACAATACAGTTTAATTGGCCTAGCAATAGAGTCAACAATTCTAAGCCCTGAGACGAAACTCTTCAACCATACACCTTGCGATGTAGCCTCAAAACAAGCAACAAACTCCGCTTCCATAGTAGAGGTAGCAGTCAAAGTCTGCTTTGCACTCCTCCATGATATGGCTCCACCAGCTAGCATAAATATAAATCCTGATGTTGATTTCCGAAAATCAATGCAGCTAGCAAAGTCCGAATCTGAGTAACCTCTATCTCCAAATGATCAGTTCGTCTATACATGAGCATGTAGTCCTTGGTCCCTTGAAGATACCTCATGACCTTTTTAGCAGCTCTCCAGTGGTCTAAACCTAGATTACTCTGATATCTTTCCAACATTTCTACTACAAATGCAATGTCAGGTCTTGTGCAAACCTAAGCATACATTAGGCTTCTAACAGCTGAAGCATATGGAATGTTGTGCATCTGTTCCCGTTCAAGTTCATTTTTAGGGCACTGGTTTAAAGCGAACTTGTCACCCTTCACTATAGGTGCATCACTTGGTGAACAATTTTTCATCTGAAATCTCTCCAAGACTTTATTGATATAAGTTTCTTGAGACAATCCTAAAATGCCTCGAGATCTTTCTCTATGCATCTTAATGCCAATGACATAACATGCCTCACTCATATCTTTCATATCAAAATTTTTGAGAGAAATTGTTTCACCTCATATAGCAACCCTTTATCATTGGTTGCAAGTAGAATGTCATCCACATATAGACCAAGAAACAAATTTTGCTCCCACTAACCTTCTGGTATATACATTGATCCATGATGTTCTCTTAAAACCAAAGGAAGAGATCACATCATGAAATTTTAAATACCACTAACGTGAGGCTTGTTTCAATCCATATATGGATTTCTTAAGCTTGCAAACCAAATGCTCACTATCACCAGAGGAAAATCCTTTAGGCTGTTTCATGTAAACCTCTTCCTCTAAATCTCCATTAAGGAATGCAGTTTTCACATCCATTTGATGTAACTCAAAATCAAAATGAGCTACCAATGCCATAATTATTCGGAGAATCTTTTTTGGATACAGGAGAAAATATCTCCGTGTAGTCGATTCCTTCCCTCTGAGTGAATCCTTTGGCAACGAGTCTTGCTTTATATCTTTCAATGTTGCCTTGTGAGTCTTTTTTTATTTTAAAGATCCATCTACATCTAATGGCTTTTACACCATCAGGCAACTCAACAAGATCCCAGACTCGATTAGATGCCATAGATTCCATCTCGTCCTTCATGGCATTGTACCACAAGTTTGATTCCTTAGAACTCATGGCTTGTGAAAACGTTTCAGGATCATTTTCGGCTCCAATGTTATAATCAGATTCATGTAGATACACAACATAATCACTAGGAATTGCTGATTTCTTTATACTAGTTGATCTTCTTAATGTTGTGTCAATGACCTCTTGAGTGGTATCTTGCACAACTGATTGTTGATGAACAACATGATCTTCTAGATTACCATCAGCTTGTGAAATCTCAATGACTGGTTGTTGAGCACTTATTTGAGTTTGAGGAGTGCTATAAATAACAACCAATCCCTCACTTGAAGTGGAAGCTGGAATATCTGAATGATCTTTCTCAGAAGAAGCCAAATACTGAGATTGATCACTCCCACTGATCAAGTCATTCTCAAGAAATTTTGCATTTCTTGATTCCACAATCCTAGTGCTGTGAGATGGACAATAAAATCTATAACCCTTGGACTTCTCAGCATATCCAATAAAATATCCACTAATAGTCCTTGGGTCTAGTTTCTTTTCTTGTGGATTATAGACTCTTACTTCAGATGGGCATCCCCAAACACGTATATGTTGCAAACTTGGTTTCAACCTTTAAATAACTCAAATGGCGTTTTGGAAACAGCCTTGGTTGGAACCCGATTCAATATATGCAGCTTTTAAGAGCTTCAGTTTACAAGGATTTAGGTAGGTTGGAGCTGACAATCATGCTCCTTACCATATCCAATAATGTTCGGTTTCTCCTTTCAGCTACACGTTTTGGTCAGGAGACCCTGGCATGGTGTATTGTGCAACAATTCCATTTCTTCAAGAAACCGAGCAAACGGACCAGGTGCTTGTCCATTCTCAGTGTATCTACCATAATATTCTCCACCTCTATCTGACCTCACGATTTTAATTTGCTTGCCGCATTGTTTCTCTACTTCTGCCTTAAATACCTTAAAGGCATCTAATGCTTCGTTCTTATTATGAAGTAGGTAGAGATACATATATCGTGAATAGTCATCAATAAATGAGATGAAGTATCTCTGACCATACGATCCATATCTGGGCTACAGATATCCGTATGTATGATCTCCAGTATTTTTGAACTTCTCTTGGCATCTTTCTTGGACTTGTTGGTTTGCTTTCCCTTTATGCAGTCCACACAAGTGTCAAAATCAGTAAAATCAAGAGTATCAAGTACTCCATCTTTTACTAATCTTTTAATTCTCTCAATGGAGATATGACCTAATCTTCGATGCCACAAAATAGAGGAATTCTCATTCATAACACATCTTTTCATACCAGTTTGGGCGTGCATCACATTATAGGTGGTATTATTTTTCAAATTAATTTGGAAAAGATTGTCTGACAATGTACCATTCCCAATAAGCTTAGATTTATAAAATAAATCAACAGAGCTTTTATTAAAATTAAAGGAATATCCTGCTGGTACAAGCCTTGACACTGAAATCAAATTTCTAGAGAAACTTGGAATATAAAATGTCTTTTCCAAATCCAAAACAAAACCAGAATGTAAAATAAGTCTGCACGTTCCAATTGCTTCCACATGTGAACCCATCTTGTTTCCTGAATAGATGCTTTGTTCACTTCCCAATGGTTTCCTTTGATTTAGAAAACCCTGCAAGGTATTTGAAACATGGATTGTAGAACCAGAATCAATCCACCATGTGTTATGACATATAACCAAATTGGATTCATGACATACGAATGAGGTTAGAGTACCTTTCTTGTCAAGCCAAGCTTTGAATTTGAGACAATCTTTCTTTATATGCCCTTTCTTCTTGCAAAAGAAGCACTTGGACTCCTTCTTGTCTTCTGTATGGATGGATACTTTACCCTTTCCTTTGCGTTTGGCTTTGGGAGCTTTAGTCTTTCTCTGAGTGACTAAATGTGCACTTTCTCCATTTCTAAAATCAGCCTCCCTTCCTCTTGAACACACATGGTCAGAAGTTCATTAATTGACCATTTGTCCTTATGTGTTGTAAGATATTTTGAAGGGACTATACTGCTGTGGGAGTGAGCTCAAAATAAGTGCACCAAGAAAGATTCTGACATCTCAACCTCTAGGGATTTCAACTGAGCCGCAATGTCCCTCATCTTCATGATGTGCTCACGCACACCTCCAACCGTAGTGAGCTTCATTGATGATAATTTTGTCATTAGGGTGCTAGCCATTGCCTTATCTGAAGACTCAAATTGTGCATCAATAGCCTTCAGAAGTTTGACATTTTTGCACTCAGGAATTGAACCACGTATACTAGCAGAAATTTTAGTACGTATGAACATCATACTGAGGCGATTGGACCGTTCCCATCGTTCATACGCAGCAATCTCAGCCTGAGTGCTAGTAGATGTAACCGAATGTGGTTCATCCTTCCTGATAGCATAGTCAATATCCATGCACCCTAATTGAAGAAGAATTCTCTCCTTCCATAATTTATAATTATCACCACTTAAATCGGGAACGTCACATTTCATATCAGAAATATTAACAGGCAAAATAGCTGCATAAAAAAAAAATCATGTTCATGTAATTGAATTTGAGGCATATAACTTGATGTCATGTTTTACCAATGTAAACATGCAATAACATGAATCAATAACATACAATAACTACCTGTGGGCTAAGTTATTATACTCAAATAGACTCATTAACTTAATGATGTGACTAACAAATTATATTCCTTTCTGTGGGTAATTAAGAAAATAATTTGTTATCGCATCCTAATTAATTATATTAGTGCAACAAAAATTCCTGTGGGATAAGATTCATTACATTAATATAATTAGTCACAATTAATGTCATCTAACCTTATGTGATCTTTGCAACTCAATATATAATTTTGATTAATCAAAGATGCTGTGGCTACTCCTCAATTAATCAAAATCATATTGATCACACATGAACATTATATGCATATAGATTAACCAATTTAGCATGATTATTAGGTAGTGATCTTAATCAACGTAACATTTCCAAATCAAGATCTGAGTTAGTCAAATTGGCCAGGCCAGTGAAAGAGAAGTGGGGTCCCCCGTTGCTTTCCTTAGGTCAGTCAACGGAACCAATTAAGTAACCACAATCTCTTTACCTTTCTAGACACCAATTGACCAATCAGACCTTGAAAGGATTTGCACTGTGATTTTTCACACTACCACCAAATTCATGCATAGAATAAATCTAGTATGCAGAACAGGAGATACATTTCAATATCTATTTAATGAATTTTAAAATTATCATCTTAAGAAAAAATTTTGTTAATTAAAACACGTCCGGCCGTAGCTCATTATTCCCTTGGGCCAGTCTATGCAAAACACCGTAGGCATAGAGACTCAGGAGGCGTATTTTAATACAAAAATTTAAACTCAAGAAACAAATGATAAAATAAATCATATCATATGATAATAATATTAAACAGATAATAGCATGCATTAAAATTTAACCAATCCAATCTAATTTTAAATCCCGTGAGAAAACCGAAAGACCCATAGGCGAGAAAATCGAAAACCTGTGGTTATGGAAGCAATGTTTCCGCCGTTTTTCCTCTCTTACATTTACTCTCTTTAACAAGTCACCGCATGTGGTTATGGAAGCCATGTTTCCGCTGTTTTTTCTTTCTTTACGTTTCCGATTTGCTCAAAGTTCCGTGAGCAAAAATCATACGGAAGAAAATCGAAACGGCCAAGAAAAATCGGAACAACAAAAAAAAAACGGCCACTATAGATTTGAACCTAAGATCTCCGCAAGCTCCCTTTTTTTAATGCTAGAGAAAAACCCAAAAAATCCGTTATGCGACAAAACCGAAAACACACCAAATTCTTTCCTTTAACGTGAACATCTTTAACAGAAGAGGAAGAGGCCACATTTTGTTTTCGCAAAAATCGGAACCTCGGATCCAAAAAAATTGAAAACATAAAATACGTGGCATAAATTGCTTGAAAAGAGGAACCATCTGATACCGAATATTAGACTTAATTTAAATATATTGATCCCTATCATATATGTGGAAATATGAGATCAATATATTTATCATGAGAATAAAGCAAGATCAAGATCCTTACCCTCATCTGGAAGAAAATCAACAGCAATGGCTGGAAATGATAGACTTAATTTAAATATATTGATCCCTATCACATATGCAGAAACATGGGATCAATATATTTATCATGAGAATAAAGCAAGTCAAGATCGATAAATACCTCCAGCCATTGCTGTTGATTTTCTTTCAGATGAGGGTAAGGATCTTGATCTTTCTCTCGATCTGAATTAGCTGCACCTCTCGGGATCTTGATCTACCGCTTTGATCTGAATCAACTGCAGATCTACCTCTCGGGATCTTGATCTACCACTTCAAAAACCTTGATTGAGTGCTTGATTGAGTGCTTCCAATCAATGAGCTATCGCACACGATGGTGTATGCCCTCAGGATATGCTCTTGATCAGGGACCCAATCTCTCTGGCTTCTTTCTGGTTTTTTTTTCTCCTGATGATATTTTTTTTGTTATTGAAAGCCTTAGAAGGGATCTCTATTTAAAGAGATATCTTAACTCCCTTCTATCGCCTACTCCCATCAAAGTAGGCATTTAAGTATTTAACACTATTTAATCCACCGCCTACTCCCATCAAAGTAGGTGTTTAAGCGTTTAACACTATTTAAGAGATTTTGTTACCACTTATTAACTAGTGGATGGCGTAGAAAATTATCCGACGATTAAGCTATATTGCAATAAAATAGGACCATCTACTAAATAGGATACTACATTCTCTCACTTGGTCCGTATATTTTATCTTAATCCATAATTCTCAATACTGAACAAGAAACTAAATACATGAATCATAGCGATAGGTCCTCTATAATTGAGTATTATCTTCTATGTATTACAATGCATTCAATTTCTTTACCACTATTCCAAATGCGACAACATAACATAATGAATAAACCATATGTTTATTCAGAGTCCAAGAGAAAATTTTGTCATTTCTCGAAAGTCAAATAATGTGTACACCTGAATGAGAAATAAACAAATAATTGAAATAAGAGTTTCTTTGTACAAACTGTTATCCATGCAATTATATCATGGAACCAACTCCCATTCGTATCACATGATCCTTAAAATTCTTAATTGGCATGCCTTTAGTAAAAGGATCAGCTATCATCAACTCAGTGCTAACGTGTTCTATGACCACTTTGTTTTTTTAACACGTTCTCTTATGGCTAAATACTTAATGTCGATATGTTTACTTCGACTACCACTCTTGTAGCTTTTAGCCAAAAATACAGCAGCTGAATTTCACAGTATAGTTTAATTGGCCTAGCAATAGAGTCAACAATTCTAAGCCCTGAGATGAAACTCTTCAACCATATACCTTGTGATGTAGCCTCAAAACAAGCAACGAACTCCGCTTCCATAGTAGAGGTAGCAGTCAAAGTCTGCTTTGCACTCCTCCATAATATGGCTCCACCAGCTAGCATAAATATAAATCCTAATGTTGATTTCGAGAATCAACGTAGCCAGCAAAGTCCGAATCTGAATAACCCTCTATCTTCAAATGATCAGTTTGTCTATACATGAGCATGTAGTCCTTGGTCCCTTGAAGATACCTCATGACCTTTTTAGCAGCTCTCCAGTGGTCTAAACCTGGATTACTCTGATATCTTCCAACATTCCTACTGCAAATGCAATGTCAGGTCTTGTGCAAACCTAAGCATACATTAGGCTTCCAACAGCTGAAGCATATGGAATGTTGTGCATCTGTTCCTGTTCAAGTTCATTTTTAGGGCACTAGTTCAAAGCGAACTTGTCACCTTCACTATAGGTGCAACACTTGGTAAAATTTTTCATCTGAAATCTCTCCAAGACTTTATTGATATAAGTTTCTTGAGACAATCCTAAAATGCCTCGAGATCTTTCTCTATGGATATTAATGCCAATGACATAAGATGCCTCACTCATATCTTTCATATCAAAATTTTTGGAGAGAAATTATTTCACCTTATACAGCAACCCTTTATCATTGGTTGCAAGTAGAATGTCAACCACATATAGACCAAGAAACAAATTTTGCTCCTACTAACCTTCTGGTATATACATTGATCCATGATGTTCTCTTCAAAACCAAAGAAAGAGATCACATCATGAAATTTTAAATACCACTGACGTGAGGCTTGTTTCAATCCATATATGGATTTCTTAAGCTTGCAAACCAAATGCTCACTATCACCAGAGGAAAATCCTTCAGGCTTTCATGTAAACCTCTTCCTCTAGATCTCCATTAAGGAATGCAGTTTTTACATCCATTTGATGTAACTCAAAATCAAAATGAGCTACCAATGCCATAATTATTCGGAGAGAATCTTTCTTAGATACAGGAGAAAATGTCTCCGTGTAGTCGATTCCTTCCCTCTAAGTGAATCCTTTGGCAACGAGTCTTGCTTTATATCTTTTAATGTTGCCTTGTGAGTCTTTCTTTATTTTAAAGATCCATCTACATCCAATGGCTTTTACACCATCAGGCAACTCAACAAGATCCCAGACTCGATTATATGTCATAGATTCCATCTCGTTCTTCATAGCATTGTACCACAAGTTTAATTCCTTAGAACTCATGGCTTGTGAAAACGTTTCAGGATCATTTTCAGCTCCAATGTTATAATTAGATTCATGTAGATACACAACATAATCACTAGGAATTGTTGATTTCTTTATACTAGTTGATCTTCTTAATGTTGTGTCAATGACCTCTTGAGTAGTATCTTGCACAACTGATTGTTGATGAACAACATAATCTTCTAGATTACCATCAGCTTATGAAATTCAATGACTGTTGTTGAGCACTTATTTGAGTTTGAGGAGTGCTATAAATAATAACCAATCCCTCACTTGAAGTGAAAGCTAGAATATCTGAATGATCTTTCTCAGAAGAAGCCAAATACTGAGATGATCACTCCCACTGATCAAGTCATTCTCAAGAAATTTTACATTTCTTGATTCCACAATCCTAGCACTGTGAGATGGACAATAAAATCTATAACCCTTGAACTTCTCAGCATATTCAATAAAATATCCACTAATAGTCCTTGGGTCTAGTTTCTTTTCTTGTGGATTATAGACTCTTACTTCAGATGGGCATCCCCAAACACGTATATGTTGCAAACTTGGTTTCCAACCTTTAAATAACTCAAATGGCATTTTGGAAATAGCCTTGGTTGGAACCCGGTTTAATATACATAGTTGTTTTAAGAGCTTCAATCCACAAGGATTTAGGTAGGTTGGAGCTGACAATCATGCTCCTTACCATGTCCAATAATGTCCGATTTCTCCTTTCAGCTACACCGTTTTGGTCAGGAGACCCTGGCATGGTGTATTATGCAACAATTACATTTTCTTCAAGAAACTGAGCAAATGGACCAGGTGCTTGTCCATTCTCAGTGTATCTACCATAATATTCTCCACCTCTATCTGACCTCACAACCTTAATTTGCTTCCCGCATTGTTTCTCTACTTCTGCCTTAAATACCTTAAAGGCATCTAATGCTTCGTTCTTATTATGAAGCAGGTAGAGATACATTATGAATAGTCATCAATAAATGAGATGAAGTATCTCTGACCATACGAGTCCATATCTGGACTACAGATATCCGTATGTATGATCTCCAGTATTTTGAACTTCTCTTGGCATCTTTCTTGGACTTGTTGGTTTGCTTTCCCTTTATGCAGTCCACACAAGTGCCAAAATCAGCAAAATCAAGAGTATCAAGTACTCCATCTTTTACTAATCTTTTAATTCTCTCAATGAGATATGACCTAATCTTCGATGCCACAAAATAGAGGAATTCTCATTCATAACACATCTTTTCATACCAGTTTGGGCGTGCATCACATTATAGGAAGTATTATTTTTTAAATTAATTTGGAAAAGATTATCGACAATGTACCATTCCCAATAAGCTTAGATTTATAAAATAAATCAACATAGCTTTTATTAAAATTAAAGGAATATCCTGCTGGTATAAGCCTTGACACTGAAATCAAATTTCTAGAGAAACTTGGAATATAAAATGTCTTTTCCAAATCCAAAATAAAACCAGAATGTAAAATAAGTCTGCACGTCCCAATCACTTCCACATGTGAACCCATCTTGTTTCCTAAATAGATGCTTTGTTCACTTCCCAATGGTTTCCTTTGATTTAGAAAACCTTGCAAGGTATTTGAAACATGGATTGTAGAACCAGAATCAATCCACCATGTGTTATGACATATAACCAAATTGGATTCATGACATACAAATGAGGTTAGAGTACCTTTCTTGTCAAGCCAAGCTTTGAATTTGAGGCAATCTTTCTTTATATGCCCTTTCTTCTTGCAAAAGAAGCACTTGGACTCCTTCTTGTCTTCTGTATGGATAGATACTTTACCCTTTCCTTTGCGTTTGGCTTTGGGAGCTTTAGTCTTTCTCTGAGTGACTAAATGTGCACTTTCTCCCATTTCTAAAATCAGCCTCCCTTCCTCTTGAACACACATGGTCAGAAGTTCATTAATTGACCATTTGTCCTTATGTGTGTTGTAAGATATTTTGAAGGGACTATACTATTATGGGAGTGAGCTCAAAATAAGTGCACCAAGAAAGATTCTGACATATATCAACCTCTAAGGATTTCAACTGAGCCGCAATGTCCCTCATCTTCATGATGTGCTCATGCACACCTCCAACCGTAGTGAGCTTCATTGATGATAATTTTGTCATTAGGGTGCTAGCCAGTGCCTTATCTGAAGACTCAAATTGTGCATCAATAGCCTTCAGAAGTTCCTTGACATTTTTGCACTCAGGAATTGAATCACGTATACTAGCAAAAATCTTAGTACGTATGAACATCATACTGAGGCGATTGGATCGCTCCCATCGTTCATACGCAGCAATCTCAGCCTGAGTGCTAGTAGATATAACCGAATGTGTTCATCCTTCCTGATAGCATAGTCAATATCCATGCACCCTAATTGAAGAAGAATTCTCTCCTTCCATAATTTATAATTATCACCACTTAAATCGGGAATGTCACATTTCATATCAGAAATATTAACAGGCAAAATAGCTGCATAAAAATAAAATCATGTTCATGTAACTGAATTTGAGGCATATAACTTGATGTCATGTCTTACCAATGTAAACATGCAATAACATGAATCAATAACATATAATAACTACCTGTGGGCTAAGTTATTATACTTAAATAGACTCATTAACTTAATGATGTGACTAACAAATTATATTCCTTTCGTGGGTAATTAAGAAAATAATTTGTTATCGCATCCTAATTAATTATATAGTGCAATAAAAATTCTGTGGGATAAGATTCATTACATTAATATAATTAGTCATAATTAATGTCATCTAACCTTATGTGATCTTTGCAACTCAATATATAATTTTGATTAATCAAAGATGCTGTGGCTACTCCTCAATTAATCAAAATCATATTGATCACATGACATTGAATTCATTATATGCATATAGATTAACCAATTTAGCATGATTATTAGGTAGTGATCTTAATCAACGTAACATTTCCAAATCAAGATCTGAGTTAGTCAAATTGGCCAGGCCAGTGAAAGAGAAGTGGGGGTCCCCCGTTGCTTTCCTTAGGTCAGTCAACAGAACCAATTAAGTAACCACAATCTCTTTACCTTTCTAGACACCAATTGACCAATCAGACCTTGAAAGGATTTGCACTGTGATTTTTCACACTACCACCAAATTCATGCATAGAATAAATCTAATATGCAAAATAGGAGATAGCATATCAATTATCTATTTAATGAATTTTCAAAATTATCATCTTGAGAAAAAAATTTTGTTAATTAAAATACGTCCGGCCATAGCTCATTATTCCCTTGGGCCAGTCTATGCAAAACACCGTAGGCATAGAGACTCAGAGGCGTATTTTAATACAAAAATTTAAACTTAAGAAATAAATGATAAAACCAATCATATCATATGATATAATATTAAACAGATAATAGCATGCATTTAAAATTTAACCAATTCAATCTAATTTTAAATCCTGTGAGAAAACCGAAAGACCCATAGGCGAGAAAATCGAAAACCTGTGGTTATGGAAGCAATGTTTCCGCTGTTTTTCCTCTCTTACGTTTACTCTCTTTAACAGGTCACCGCATGTGGTTATGGAAGCCACGTTTCCACTGTTTTTCCTTTCTTTACGTTTTTGCTCGGTTCAAAGTTCCGTAAGCAAAAATCGAACGGAAAAAATCGAAATGGCCAGGAAAAATCGGAACAACAGAGGAAAAAAAAACGGCCACTGTAGATTTGAACCTGAGATCTCCGCAAGCTCCCTTTTTTTAATGCCAGAGAGAAACCCAAAAAATCCATGATGCGACAAAACCAAAAACACACGGAATTCTTTCCTTTAAAACATCTTTAACAGAAGAGGAAGAGGGCACGTTTTGTTTCCGCAAAAATCGAAACCTGAGATCCGAAAAAAAACTGAAAACGGAAAACATGCGGCATAAATTGCTTGAAAAGAGGAACCATCTGATACCAAATTTTAGACATAATTTAAATATATTATCCCTATCAGATATGCGGAAAATGGGATCAATATATTTATCATGAGAATAAAGTAAGTCATGATCGATAAATACCTCCAGCCATTGCTATTGATTTTCTTCCAGATGAGGGTAAGGATCTTGATCTTCCTCTCGATCTGAATCAGCTGCACCTCTCGGGATCTTGATCTACCACTTTGATCTGAATAGCTGCAGATCTACCTCTCAGGATCTTGATCTACTGCTTCAAAACCTTGATTGAGTGCTTGATTGAGTGCTTCCAATCAATGAGCTATCGCACACGATGGTGTATACCCTCAGGATATGCTCTTGATCAGGGACCCAATCTCTCTGGCTTCTTTTTGGTTTTTTTTTCCCGATGATATTTTTTTATTATCGAAAGCCTTAGAAGGGATCTCTATTTAAAGAGTATCTTAACTCCCTTCCACGCCTACTCCCATCAAAGTAGGCGTTTAAGCGTTTAACACTATTTAATCCACCACCTACTCCCATCAAAGTAGGCGTTTAACACTATTTAAGAGATTTTGTTACCACTTATTAACTAGTGGATGGCGGCGTAGAGAGAAACCCAAAAAATCCATGATGCGACAAAACCGAAAATGCACCAAATTCTTTCCTTTAACGTGAACATCTTTAACAGAAGATGAAGAGGCCACATTTTGTTTCCGCAAAAATCGAAACCTGAGATCCGAAAAAAAAAAACGGAAAACACGCGGCATAAATTGCTTGAAAAGAGGAACCTTGATGGAAACACTTGCAAAATAAGGGGTTTAAAGGCTCTGATACCAAATGTTAGACTTAATTTAAATATATTGATCCCTATCAGATATGCGAAAATATGGGATCAATATATTTATCATGAGAATAAAGCAAGTCAAGATCGATAAATACCTCCAGCCATTGCTGTTGATTTTCTTCCAGATGAGGGTAAGGATCTTGATCTTCCTCTCGATATGAATCAGCTACACCTCTCGGGATCTTAATCTACCGCTTTGATCTGAATCAGCTGCAGATCTACCTCTCAGGATCTTGATCTACCGCTTCGAAAACCTTGATTGAGTGCTTGATTGAGTGCTTCCAATCAATGAGCTATCGCACACGATGATGTATGCCCTCAGGATATGCTCTTGATCAGGGACCCAATCTCTCTGGCTTCTTTTAGGTTTTTTCTTCCGATGACATTTTTTTTGTTATCGAAAGCATCTCTATTTAAAGAGATATCTTAACTCCCTTCCACCGCCTACTCCCATCAAAGTAGGCGTTTAAGCGTTTAACACTATTTAATCACCGCCTATTCCCATCAAAGTAGACGTTTAAGCGTTTAACACTATTTAAGAATTTCGTTACCACTTATTAACTAGTGGATGGCGTAAAAAATTATCCGACGATTAAGCTATATTGCAATAAAATAGACCATCTACTAAACGGGATACTACATAGCCATGATAGCTGGTGGGAATTGGCAATCTCCAAGGATCAACCTGAGATCAAATTTCACAATTACACCCCCTGCCCACCCCGTCATCGCTCCTTCTCACACAGCTCATTCAAAGGGCATGATGCTCACTGGATCAACATTCTATTTAATTTGTTAAAAAGGAATTCATAGACGTAAGCATGATGTGGGCCTTACATCAAATTGAGATTATGCTTCCAGTGGCTTTCTTTCATTGAAGGAAACCATTGACTTTTGGAGACAAATACAATAAGTTCGTACATTTCAGGTTTCCAGAAGAAGAAAATGGGAATAACAGAGTTATTGCTATTGCTTTTGCTGACAATCTCGTCAGCAGTGTTTTCACTTCATGTACAGCCAAGTATGAAGTCAAAGGCATGCCTAAAATTCATCTCCCCTGGCTTCTTTTCGTGCATCAAGTTTAGTTACATGTCATAGATTAAAATTAAGAAGTCATAATAATGGTTCCGGACCATGTTATGTGTGTGAAAGTGCAATACCCTTTTTCCATAAAATATGTTGGGGTTTAATCAACCTTAACCAAAAGCATTATCATTGCACCAATCTGATTATTGACAATAAAGGATTAAAACACATAATACTTCTTCAAAAAGATTAATTTCATTACTGTTCATCGAGGACTATACCCCAACAAAATATTCCTTCTCAAAGTTGGTCAAGATGATCTTTAGCTCTGATGCCGGCTACCTTTACCGGTTAAGCACTGGATCCTCCCCTTGCTTGAAGCTCAAATTGTAATAGGCTTAGCGGTCTCCGGAGGCACGAAGAACCCACTGTCTCTAAGCTGGAAATTTCCAAGAAGGAAAATTCGGAGAGACTTTCTAAGTCCAGAGAAGGCTTAATCTTTTGAATGCCGGGATGAAGTAGGTGTTGATTTGTTCTATAGTTATGTCAATATCTGCATCCATTGACTGTGAGCCGTAGCGGTTATGGACCAATGAATTAGTTAAAACAGAATGTTATAAATCCAAAAGAATTGGAACTCTATATCCAATTAAAATAAGGTGCTAAAGCTCAGAAAGAGACAACACTCAAGTCTGTAATGAAGACACGTTCTGTAGTTCAGCGAAACAAGTAGAGATTCATGATTTATTGTCACGCCTCATAGCGGACGTGCAGTCTAAAGAAAATGTGACACAGCTGGGGATGGAACTCTTTAAGAGCATACATTGCCCAAAAAACCTCATAGTTGACTCAAATCATCAGTACATACATCCTTTATCTGATAAAGTCCAAATCCTTCTAAGTACCAAAATGTACATGTATCAAACCAATCCAAATGATAACATCCACAGTATCTCACATCAATCAAAGAATAACTAGAGTAAACTGTGCATACTAACACACACTCAACATCACCGCCCAACTCATGCTCCACATCTCAACCCTTATACTCTGAAAAATGCAGATGGTCACGAGCAGGCAATCCAATAGAAATGTTATATGTACAAATGTCATATGCATTAAAACATATGATTGTGTAAATATAAGTATTATAGAAAATAAGGCATCTGATGGAATAAATCATGCTACACTAATGTCGTAAATCCATACTGTAACACAACATAAATAAAATATTTTTTTATCTTATCTTGATATGATATTAGATTATGTCACTGGATGCTAATCACCTCTCTAAGTCATGACAATACAATCGGCATATATAGCTTTATTGATGACATCAAATAAGTCAACAATTGCATACTATTTGGCGATACGTATTGGCGATTTGGCTTACTCCAATACCTAATAGCCTAATACACTAAAGATACGTATTGGCGATTTGGCTTACTAGTATTCCATTTATATAAACCTAACTTGGTAGCCTCCATACGCTTAAGTTGGTTCTCATGCTAATACCATGTATCAAAACCTAGTCAGCTGATAGTGGTCTACATCATGTTTTTATAGCTACATGTCTTACTTTTGATGCCACATGTCTAAGTTAAACTCGGCATAAGTTTCTCAAACTAGTGCCATGTATCATTAGCTATTTGTGCCAAGTCTTATAAATCAAGTCAGTTCAAATCGATTTCACATCGAGCCTATATGGCTACATGCTCCATCTCCAATGCCCCCTTTGCAACACCATGTGGTTAGTCCATATGTCCACATCTAGCCATTTCATTGCATCTTTTTATAGCAATTATCTCATCCGTATCATAACATGATATGTCACATAGCTAAAATCATATATATATAACTCATCCATTAACATAAAACCATAGTAGTACCATTTTTGATATTATCAATCATATGCCAATCTAAATCAAAATACTATAACCAAACGTAACATATATGAGTATAGTCAAAAATATACTAATAAGTCAATGCGTGCAACGTATGCTATGAAATGCATGCAAAAAAAATTATATTCTATAAATGTAGGTATAAGATTTCTATATCGAATGCTAACCTAAAATCTACTGCTCACATTCCATCATGAACTTCTAGCATGAATCTCAAGGCACCGGTTTGTGCTTTCAATCTGGTCAGCGTAAATAGATCACTAGTGATCACTTACAACTACCATATAAACGAATTAATCACCTAAACTACATTACTAAAACCTACAATTATTTCCCTCCTATACCACTTTAATTATTGTCTTCACTTAATAGTTTAAAGAGAGCTTAATGAGATCTAACACCCTTAATCCCACTACTTAATCCATCAATTCAGCTTTAAAGACACTTATGCTAACCCAATTAGCTTCTTTTGAGCTTAATCGATCAGATCATTAAGTTCCTTAGCCAAGGTTCTCATTGACTAATTAGGGTCCCATTAAGCCAAAACAAGGATAAGCTAGCTTGAGCCCACACTAAGAATACCTAATCAGCATTTTGGTTGAGTAAATTTGGGTCTCAATCCAATTCTGGTTTTCAAATTTGGTTGGAATTTGGGTCAGGTTCATAGAAATTGGTATGGATCCGGACTCTGGTTCACTGAACCGGGCCCAAATCAAAGTCTGATCGGGTTCGAGCTGGTTCAACTAGGCTCAGATCAGGATACTTTGGGGTTGAAACACCTTAGATCAATTGAACCGGCCAGGGGGTTGAATAAAGTTAACCTGGGCCTGAACCAAAAGTTGGACTCTGATGGAATTTATCCGGTTTGGTTTCAGGGTTAATGGGTTTGGATCAGGTTCAACAAGTTCTTTGTATTTTAGATTAACTAGCATTGATTTAACCCGATTGATTTGGGTTTAATCAAAATCAACCCACTCGGCTTTCAAAGGTTTAAGAGGACCGAGCCTTCTTCTTCGACCAGCCACCCGATCACCCGGTCCTGCCATCTGCCAACTGCCAACTGCCATGGCTGAACCTTGCCCTCCATTGGCCAGACCCGGCGAGCACCGGCGACCGCCCCTGCCGGTCCAGGTGGCAGCGGCGCTCGGCCGGCTACCCTCCGGCCATGGCGGCGACCTGCCAGCCGAAGATAGCCAAGAAGATGCGCTGATCCGCTTCACAAGAACCGATCGGCACCACGCCAAACCTCTGGTCGGCGGCGGTGATGACCGGCAACGGGGTACGATGCCGCGGCCTCCGGTAAGCTTTCATCCGACTCTCTTGACATCGATTAGAGGATCTGGCGAACGAATTGGAGAAAATCAGATCGGAACATGGGTTTTAACTCTAACGCTGAGGAAATAGCCACGGTCTCTACCTGAACGTGGCTTCATCACCGTCGACGCCGAGAGCCACCGGCAATGATCCGGATGAAGCTCTCCGGTGATCCGCAGCTCGGAGATGGAGATCTGGCCGTCGCCACCGCGCTCGAGCCCGGCTTGGAGCTTCCAATAGAACAGGGCGTACATCACGAGGTCCTAGAGAATTTATTCTCCGATGGCAATAGAGGTCCGGCAAGGTTCCACCAACGGCCAAGGACCAGAAACAAAGGAGAAGAGGAGGAGGAGGAGGAGGAGGAAGAGAGACGAGAGAAGAAAAAGCTGGGAGGACCGAAGGCTCCGGGAAGCTTCAGCGAAGGCTTGATCCAGGGAAGGCGGTGATGAACAGTGCTTGATGAATAACTCCCGGTTTGATTCAACTAAGCCGGCAATCTCATCCGGTTTACCTTAAACCGGCTCAGACGCTGCACTATTGCTGTTATTCTTATGGACTCGTGCCTCATGCAAGCTTAAACTTTTCAATAACTGCCTTGTGATTGTGATTGAAAGTAGCGTTTTTTTTTTTTTTTTTTGACCCCCTTCAAACATGCCACGTCATTCTATCTGGTGAGTCAGTCAATGCATCGAAGGAATCTGCAGCATTGTTAATATCTCTGCGTTAGTTTGGGTGCATTCACACAAAAACCTTTTGTGTGAATGCAGGGAAACTTCCACGTGCAATTCAAGCAATGAAATGTTTTAGTAAAGACCAACTGAATGGTTAAGAATTTTCGTATGAACTCCCGATGGTCTTAAATCGAAGAAGTTGGATCATTTGATGCATGGAAGGACTCTTCAAACAATGCTTGAGGTCTTAGATATTGCAGTTGTGCCTTGAGATCACTTGGGCCATTAAGCTGCTTTTCTTTCATTCTTTGAGTGCAGGATCTGTTGCTGGATGGCCTTCAGACATGCAAGTGCAAAGCGTGAGGAAGTTCTAACAATAGTCTTATTTCTTTTCATTGATCAATTCATTGCGTCCATTGCAGGTGATACAATAATGCCAAGCAAATCCATTGTAGATGGCCAAACCTTAGTCTCTTCTAATGGAACCTTTGAAATGGGATTCTTCAGTCCGGGTGATTCAAAGAACCGATATTTGGGGATATGGTATAGAAACATCCCAGAACGGGCAGTGGTATGGGTTGCCAATAGAGATTCTCCCCTCAACAGCTTCATTGGTGTTTTGAATCTCACCTCCAATGGAAATCTCATCCTTCTCAACGGCAGTGGAGATGTTTTATGGTCGACAGGCACATCGAATGTGACAAATCCAACCGTGCAGCTCTTGGACTCAGGAAACCTCATCTTGACTGGAGGGAATTCGAAGAGTTTATTGTGGCAGAGCTTTGATCATCCATCTCATACTCTGCTACAAGGCATGAAGCTTGGATGGGATTCTGCTACTAATCGCCATAGGATTCTTACATCATGGAGGAGTGATTCTGATCCTTCTCCTGGAGACTATGCC
Source organism: Calamus simplicifolius (assembly GCA_900491605.1). Lineage (NCBI taxonomy): Eukaryota > Viridiplantae > Streptophyta > Magnoliopsida > Arecales > Arecaceae > Calamus > Calamus simplicifolius. The sequence goes on along the minus strand of UESW01005103.1, from coordinate 56,604 downwards.
TACAAGGTGCATCTCCAAGGAGTACCAGAAGTTTTTTTATGGAAAAACTCTGCTCAAATATATCGCAGTGGACCCTGGGATGGACGAGGATATAGTGGGCGTCCAGAGATGACAGAAACCAAGTTGTTCAGCTTCCATTTCATTTCCAACAAGGATGAGGTCTACTATACCTATGAAGTTTTGGATAGTTCTATTATATCACCGTTAGTGCTAAGCACGCAAGGAAAAGTTGAGCGTTTAGTATGGTCTAATCTGAGCAACTATTGGAATCGTTACTGGTATGTTCCTAAAGACCCATGTGACAACTATGCTAATTGTGGGCCTAACGGTGTTTGCAATGCTAGCAATCCATTTTTCTGCCAGTGTTTGAAGGGATTTCATTCAAAGTCCGCTATAGATTGGAATCAAAGCATATATTCTGATGGTTGTGTTAGGAAAACGAGTTTAGATTTCCAGTCAGATGGGTTTTCTGTATTGCAAAATGTGAAGTTGCCTGATACATCAAATGCCACTGCAGACAGCAATAAGAGTCTTGACGAGTGCAGAGAGTGGTGCTTGAAGAACTTCTCTTGTGTAGCCTTTGCTATCAGTGGAGGAAGTGGATGTCTGACATGGACTGGTAATCTGGTAGATATCAGAGTATTTGCTGAAGGAGGCAAAGATTTATTTGTTCGGCTTGCAGCTTCTGAATTAGGTAAATCTTTGTCAATGAAAGAGTAGCTTTTTTTTTTTTCTTTTTTTCTTTTTTTTCCCGTTCCGCACTCCCCATGTTAAAAGGAGGAGGAAAATGGCTTGGTTCAGATTAGAAGTATGTCTATATTATAACTTAGACTAAATTTGGAACTTGTGTAGGAGCTAGGCTTTAAGTGTCTGACAAGGCATTTGGTGACTTAGGAAATCATTATGGAGGAAAAGAAAGCTTTAGAAGCTGATGAAATACCATTTACAGCACTGTTTTTCATAGTTTTCCATAGTTCTTGGTTGGCTTTAAACTATTTTGAGAGTATTGATAAATCACTTTTCAGTTTGGTTACCAACCAATGCTGTGAAATGGTTTTTGTAAAGTATGATATGAACTATAGAAAATTAGTGACATAGACTTCTAAGACAGATTCGTATCAAGCAAAAAAAAAAAAAAGAAAATTTAAGTTTAGTGGCATCTCTCTTACTGATTTTTTAACAATGATTCTAACATGACAATAAAGATTTTCTGTACGATTAAAAATGTTATATGTCATCTATTTATTTGAATATTAGAAGGATATTTTGTGTTGAAATGTTCAATTTCATAATTTAATATGTTTTAATTATGCAAAAGTATTTCATTTAAATGCTTCAATAATGAGTCTACCCTAGTTATCAATAAAATCTTCTTCAGTTTTTAACGGCACTGATCTTTAACATTCAGGCAGTACCCTACTTATTTGAGTTTTAACATAATGTTTTATTAGGTTTGAGTCTTAACTTCTTGTTTTGCTTTGCTTCACAATTGCATGTAGAGCGAGTTTTATTATGAAAATATTCCATGTCACTGAGGTGTTTCATTATTGAAGCTTACTTTTTTGAAAACTTTTTTTTTAGTTAATCGTTATACAAATCATGCTTTGTATTTATAATCTTGTGAGTCATGTGCTAATATGTTCTTGCATTAATAAAAAGTTTAGCTATAAGACTTGTGTAGCAGCTTCATTTCTAGCAGTTTACTGCTTAAGAAAAATTTCATGGCTCAAAGAAAGGTTTGAAGACTGTTACACAAGCTGCACATGTATGTTATGTGATAAATAAGGAAAGCAATCAGAGGAAGTGTATAGGAAAATACAAATAGTATTTCCTTTAAGTTTTCTTATAATCTTCCTCAGATTTTCTAGTTTCATCCTCCAGAAGTTCTATTAAAAGAGCTGAATTGGGTAAACATTAGGTTTAATAATAACCAAGAGAATAACTTCATTTTCAAATAGTTACTATATTGGCGTTCTATAGGTTTTAGATTTATTTTCACACTAGTATGTGGACTCTTATATTTTTCTCGAAAGTAGGCCTTCATGTAAGCACCATAGACTTCAGTATTACAAGCAAAAAGAGAACTTTACTAGTATGAAATTGTAATCAATTTATTGCTTTATGGTTAGGGGTGTGCAATCACATGATATTCTTGGCTAATTTGTTTGGCTTTGACATCTATAAGTACATAATATAACCTTACCATATTAATTTATATTTCAGCTGAGTTGCTAGTTTTGCATTTAAATAACTTAGTTTCACATGTTTGTTTCTTTAAGATTCTTCCAAGCAACTCTCATGTATAATGGCATCTGTTTCCCAAAATTATTTTATACTAAAAGTGATATAATCTAAAAGCGATTTTTAAATGTACCTATGGCAATAGATAAATTTATGCATTTTATTTTATGTGCACCAATAAATTCCAAAATTCTCCTTTTGAGTCTTCTACTCTGACATAAAGTTCTGGTTTCAGCTGAAATTCAAAATGAATAAAAAAACAAGGGAAAACAAATTCAAATTTAGAATCATTTTATGTTATAAGCATGGTATCATCGGTCCTCAAACCCATGTCTAACTTATTTTCCTATATTTCCAACTTAATACCAGGGTTACAGCTTATTAGTTCTAATTCAACAAAAAATTGCTATGCAGATACAATAGAGGGTGATTCTAGTAAGAAGAAGCATGTGATTGTCATTGTTATTCCCTTATTATTGGGATTTCTTCTATGGTTTTCATTGGACTATTTATATTAAAGAGGAAAAGCAAACGAGGTAAACGTACTCCTTTCGTTTGCACATAAACATATCACTTATACTTTTTCCTCTATATTGTAAGTCTCTCTCTCTCTCTCTCTGTCTGTGTGTGTGTGTGACAATTTGGTTAATGAAAAAGTAGCTTTTAAAAATATAATCCAAGTAAAATTAAACACAATATATTAAAAGGTTATATTCATTCATGAAATACCAGGTATAACAAGTGACTCTTTGTTTGAAGAAAGAAAAGGAGAGGATCTGGAATTGCCTTTATTTAATATATCTATGATAGAAAGTGCTACTGATGACTTCTCCTCTAATAATAAACTTGGAGAAGGTGGGTTTGGCCCTGTTTATAAGGTAATTAACTTTTTGATTGTAGGAGAATACTATTTGACTTGACATCTGATGTCAGTGTAAAGATATTGCTTTCTTTAAGATTTTGTTGGTATATAAATTTGAAAACTAAAAATTAGCAGGGTCAATTGAGAGATGGACAAGAGATTGCTGCCAAGAGGCTATCCAAGAGTTCTGCCCAAGGTTTAGTTGAGTTCCTAAATGAGGTCAAGCTGATCGCAAAACTTCAACACAAAAATCTTGTAAGCCTTCTTGGTTGCTGCATCCAACGCGAGGAGAGAATATTGATATACGAGTACATGCCAAACAAGAGCTTGGACACCTTTATATTTGGTTCAACCTCAACTCTTATATCATTTCATGATGTTATGTTTATTTTTGATGCAAGGTTGATTAACATTTTATGGCACAAGTGAAATACATGAGCAAATTTGTTTAAAAGACTTGTCATTGCAACATAGAATTATAGAAGATCAAGGCAATAATGGCTACTAATTTGCGAAGTGAAGAACTAACTTTTGTTGGTTAAAATACCAAAGCTTATGAATTAAAATTTATAGATATGTTTTTTACCATCCAAGCTTATATTGGCACCAAGAAGATAGAAAGCTCACTTTTTTAATGATGTATGTTGGTTTGAATTATGAGGCATATGAAGTACATGGTAAAAGGCCTTTCAATCAATCAAGTAGATCACTGCAATGGGTGAGCATTAGTAGTAGCAACCTACATCTCTTGTTAAATAATGAACTTTACTTTTTCACTTTTTCATGGAAGACAAACTCTTGTTTGTTCATCAAGGTACTATTGAGTTTTCATCGTTGACAATATTTCCCTGAGTGTTCCTTAGTCAGGTGTTTTGCAATTGCATGTCAATGTGTCATTTTGGATACATTTAGCTGGATATATTTGATCTAAACACCCAAACATTGGACTAGATGTGATAGATGTAACTTAAAACATAGGCTGACAGATTTCTACTGATGGTACTCTACTTATGGAAAAATTCCAATAAAAACAAAAATACCAATAGATGTATTAAAATTTCTTCTCAGAGAGAGAGAGAGAGAGAGAGAGAGAAGCAAAAAGATTAATATTTGTATTTACATTTTATTCTGAATTTATCGAACACTTCTTCTAAGGATATGTTTGTCAATCATTTGCTTAGGAATGGGCATCTTTCTCACAATAGCTGTTTCTTCCTAAATATCAAGATCAATAATCAAAACTGCCTTGTGTGTCGCTTTCCAATCTATGCATAAAGTTCAAAGAGAATCATTGTAGGATAATAAGAATAATAACAATATGCTAAAAAACGACCCCAAGAATGGCGTTACAGGATTAAATTTCTATAAAGCTGCAATTTTTTTTTTATCTGTTCGCTACATGTGTATTGTGCTTGACATATAAATGCAGGCTTAATCATGGTTTCTAAGACTTCCATGAATATGAAAGATAGCATAGCTCTGTTCCTTCTTTCCTGAAAAAGGAAAAAAATATCAGTTAGCTAAGTTAAATCATATTAGTTTGCTAAGATGGGCTAATTTTAAATGTTGGACCAGATAAAACAAAAGGTGCATTGTTGAACTGGCAAAAACGTCTTGACATCATTATAGGAATTGCTCGTGGACTTCTTTACCTTCATCAGGACTCCAGGCTGAAAATAATTCATAGGGACCTGAAAGCTAGCAATATTCTGCTTGATAAGAACATGAATCCCAAAATTTCAGACTTTGGGACTGCAAGAATTATTAAAGGAGATCAAAGTCAAGAGAATACAGAGAGGGTGGTTGGGACATTGTAAGTTATGCTTTTTATGAACTTTTTTGCAACTATACATGTTACAATCTTTTGATCATGTACTAATTTTATAAATGGCATGCAGTGGTTATATGTCCCCGGAGTATGTAATACATGGTATCTTTTCAGTGAAATCTGATGTCTTTAGCTTTGGAGTTATTATGTTAGAGGTATTGAGTGGTAAGAAAAATAGAATGGTGAGTCAATTGGGGCCCTGTTTGAGCCTTTTGGGATACGTAAGTATTCAAATGAATGCTACAATATATGTGCATTATTTTTCATATTATTGGTGAATTGCAAGTTCATTTCCATATGTCTATGATTTTATGTAGGCATGGAGACTATGGAAAGAAGGTAGATGCTTGGAGATGCTTGATGAAACAATAGGTTGCTCATACCCAATGTCTAAAATATTGCGATGTATGCAAATTGGTCTCTTATGTGTGCAAGAAAAAAGTGAAGATAGACCAATGATGGCGGAAGTAGTTCTGATGCTGAGCAATGAAATGGTGGCACTACCACAGCCTAAAAGGCCCGATTTCTATGAGGGAAGGATTTCTATAGAAAAATATTGGCATTCAACTGAGCAACATTCAAGTACAGCAAATGAGATTACAAATACACAACTTGAAGGCCGATAGAACACTGACCTCAACCAGCACATTCTCTATTTCAGCCAAATAGCTTCTGCAGCCTGAAGTTAGGTTGGTTTCATTGGGTTGAGATGGACGAAGTAAAATTTCAAAATTCAGTTTGTACAGTGACCATTAGTTAATCTGTAAGACAAGCTGACAGCACGGTTTCCTGAATTCATTAGATTTATGGTTTCCGTCCAAGACCCCCAGTTGAATGCTGAAGTCTGTAATTAAAGGAGAAGGTGGAGCCTAGATTTTAGATTTTAATCCCTCTTCTGTCAGATCTGCTGAACTTTGAATTTTTAATATATCCAGACATTGTGAAACTATACGTTGCCTGGTTAACAAATCCATCAATTGAAAGTAGAATCTGCTTTATTTGTTGTGTATATTGATATCATCGAGAAACCTCCCCTTTTTAAGATTCCTCTCTGGAAAGATGTGAAATCTTGAAATTACTTTGCCAGCAAAGTTATACAGTATCCTAGCACAGTAACACTTATTTTCATAACAAATGCCCATCTTTTTTAGTTTTCCGTTTCAGAGTTGCAAGCAATCTCCACCTTATAATCTTTGCTTTCACAAACACTTAATTGATTTTGCTCAAAAAAAAAAAAAAAAAAAAAGAAAAGAAATCAGGCACTTTTGGTTGCACTAATATGCACTACTTCACCAGACACCAAAAGTTGAATTTAGTCTGAGGAAACCATCATGGAAACAGTGAAGACCTCTATTTTAGACAGATTGTACTATCAGCCAAAGGAGACAGTTGAAGCTGGCTATCGTAATTCCTACCGTTCATGGAGCGTTGGATATCAAAGGCTAGCCATGGTAGTTGGTGGGAATTGGCAATATCTAAGGTAGTATTTGAAATAGAGGATAAGAGGGCCTCTTATTCCAAAAGCTATAACTATAAGGTAGTGTTTGAAATAGGGAGTAAGAGGGGATATCCCTTGAAATAGGGGATAAGAGGCCTTTTATTCCCAAAAGCTATAACTATAAGGTAGTGTTTGAAATAGGGAGTAAGAGGGGATATCCCTTCCTTTTATTCCCAAAAGCCATAACTATAAGGGATAGCTGGGAATAAAGTTAACCAAAAGGATAATCCATGGTTAACCATGGGATATCCCCTCAATTTATTCCCTAGAGAATGCAGGAATAGCTGGTTATCCCTTCAAATAAAAGTAAAAAAAAGTTATCCCATGGATTTACCTTTTTGCATTTGATATGATCAATGGGATAGTCAAGGGATATCCCTAGGGGTAACCAGGGGATAAACTCTATCCCGTACACTTATCCATGGATAATATTTTTCTATCAAACACTACCTAAGAGATAGCTGGGAATAAAGTTAACCAAAGGGATAATCCATGGTTAACCATGGGATATCCCCTCAATTTATTTCCTAAAAAATGCAGGAATAGCTGGTTATCCCTCCAAATAAGAGTAAAAAAAAGTTATCCTATGGATTTACCTTTTTGCATTTGATATGATTAATGGGATAGCCAAGGGATATCCCTAGGGATAGCTAGGGGACAAACTCTACCCCGTACACTTATTCATGGATAATATTTTTTCTATCAAACACTACCTAAGGAAGTGTTTGAAATAGGGAATAAGGGGGGATATCCCTCCTTATCCCCAAAAGCTATTACTAGAAGGAATATGTCTGAAAAAGTTTAACTAGAGGGGATAACCTATGTTTAACCATGGGTTATCCCCTGAACTTGTTCCCTAGAGAACCCAGGAACAACTAAAGTTATCCCTTGATGGCAGACTTGTAATTTTAAAAAGATGCTTATTCGCTCAACTATCCCCTGGATAAATGCTATCCTGTACATTTATCCAGAGATAACTTTTGGGGAGTTAAACACTACCTAAGGATCAACCTGAGAAACCAAAATTCATAATTACTGGCTTAGGTTGCTTCTATTATGTGCCCCAAAGCAATTCAACCCGACATGGATTAAGTCTGAGCCCCTCTTTTAGATTTCTGGTCATGTTCTATGATCACTGGTTCCACCTTTGAGGACCATTCAGCTCGAGTTAAATCCTAACTTAGGAAAATTAAAAAATAAAAAAATTCAAAAATGCTAAAAGGAGTTGAGATAACTAAAAATTATAAAAAGGTTAGATTGCTTAATATTTATATATTTATCCATGTTTTTTTATGAAAAAAGATTTGATATTATTTCCTTTCTTCATTGCTCAAAAAAAAAACAGAGAAAAAGAAAAAGGAACGGCACAACAAAAACAATATATAACAATATTAATTTATAATCCATGATTGTCATTGCTTGACCATTATTTCAATATATTGCTCATCATAAAATGGAAATAGTGGCTGTCATTTAACATGCTCATCATTCAAGAAAATAATATAATATGTTCGTAATCTCAAATATCTAAGACTGCTGGTGAAATGTTTTTATCTGTTGAACAATTATTGAATCAAACAATGTCAGTTTCCCCTTCATCTCCATTATTCCTCATTATCAATGGAAAATAATAGTCATTTCTTTTATTGTACTGATAAATGCAATCAGAAAAAAGGGTCCATCATATGGTGATATCAACATCATTAAAATCTCAAGACAAACGAACAAATAGGCAGCCTTCTTTTTGGTTGAGAAAGCCACAGTGCAGTGATATCAACTTCCTTTAGAAATCACCTGCTGGAAATTATGCTATGGGTATTATTTTCAGTGGCACTAACATCTCCACCTTTACCTTTTGTTTATCATTCTGAATCCTGTGTGCATGCCGAGGGCACTGACCTGCCGACAAATCTTCATTTTGGTGATGGTAGACCTAGAAAGATTTGTTTGCTTCGTGCACAATGTTGGTAGGTGGACTTTCTGTGGACAAAGGGGAGGTCCAAATACACCACCTCACACAGGAATGAAATTGGAGATAAGTGTACTTTAACCATTTGCTACTTCTGTGCATGGAGATCGAAGACTGTCAGAATGGAAACAAAGCTTCAAATCCTTTTCAAACCAACCAGCCTCCTCCACAACAGGTGCTTCAAAAATTATGCTCAAGACCTCAGCAATCTGGCTGAAACCTTTGCTTCCTTCCCTAGTTGATGCGGCTCTGATGGCTTTTATTGCATATTGGACTGCTGTTGTAAGAGCCCATATTGGTGAACATTTAGTTTTACATTAGTTGTATACTGAAAAAATCTTTAGTACTTAATTTTTTTGGATTAAGTCTTTAGTTGTGTTACTGCGGAAATTCATTCTCCGACTCGGATGCACTTCCGGCTCCGGGTCCGAACTCCGATCTCGACGTCCGGGGTGGAACCTGCAAAATAGTCCACGCTCGCAAAGGATTTTCTTGGGGTTGTTCTCTGCGGGGGACCCTCCGATCCCAAGTCAGTGAAGATTCACAGCAGGCAGATGTGAGGAGAAGACTTTTCACAGAAGAATCTTCATCCAAGCTCTCGATAGGAGCTCTAATGGAGTGATCGATTCCGTAAAGCTAAATGAGTGTACAAGGTAATTTTTTGGTGCATACCGGAGAGGTTGAAGTGCTGTGGTATTTATAGAGGATCACCTGATTCCCTGGATGCATCGTGGGGGTCGAAAGTTGTTATGATTTGAAACGAATTCGAATCGAGTTTGTTACGAGATCAGTTAGATATGCATCTTATTAGTTAGAGGATCGACGGCTAAGAGAGCTGGCCGATGCCTTGGGATTCCACGATTGCGTAGGTTCTAGGCCACTTCTCAGTATGATTCTCTGTTTGGAATCTTATCCTGTTATAGTGGGTTTGAACTCTCCCGCGCCGGATTTCGCAGAGGTATTTCGAATGCCGTGGTTGGCCTGGATGAGGAATAGCTTGATTTTTTGAAGTGTAAAATGGATCGGCTCGAATGACCGAAGTATAAGGATAGCTCGGGTTACCGAGGAATAAGGATAGCTTGGCTTAGATGGCCGAAGCATAAGGATAGCTCAGGTTTTCGAGGAATAAGGATAACTCGGCTCAGATAGCCGAAGCATAAGGATAGCTCGGGTTGTCAGGGTGATCCGACTTCATCAAAGCTGATTTGACCTTGTCGCTAGAACATCACGCCAGCTGGCAAGCTGGCAAGCAGGGTATTTGGATTGGGTGCGACCTCATCGCTGATGTGAGCGATCAATAATGCAATATGATAATTTTATCCCTCATCACATGCCCCCCACTCCCTAGTCCGAAGTGTAAATTCGGATATAGGGAGTAGAATTTCAGTATAACCTCATTCAACCAATATGAGCGGTCAAGGCAATGTTGCTTCTGAGGTAACCCTAGACGATCTGGATAGGGTCCGTCGCCATTACAGGGTTCCTCTGTACGTAGCCTTTTTCCTCTTTTCTGTGCTATTTCGAGGATATTTAATTCGAAGGAGTCCGACAGGCCGAAGGGATTCTGATCCCAAGATGGGGGCGCCTCTCGGACGCCTCGTTGCTATTTATTGATCCTCCTCGGCGAGGCGGTGCAACTCTTCGTTTCCTACGAGCATCCACTGGGGCGGTGACGCGTGGCGAGTTTACGTTGGAATTGATAGCTCGGGCGATCGGAATACCCGTCAGAAGTAGTTTAAATATGGATGGGAGGATGTCATCGTTAATCACTTCTCCTGCTGATCTCCTGAAATTCAGGATAGTAGGATGGCTTCTAAAAATGAAGCGGGGTCAACTGGGGCGCTAGATAACGGCGATAATGGTCATGGGGACAGGCCCCTCCGCGAGGGGGCCCCCACCGAAGCAGCGCTCCGGTAACTATCGACAGGGAGGACATGTTGTCAATGCTCGCGGAGCATGATCGACTCCGGAAGACTGTCGAAGAATACCTGGACGTCTCCACGAAGGAGCACGAGCTCCTTAGTAGGATCAACAGTCAGCTGAAGGGGCAAGTGGTGACTCTCTAGCAACAAATCGCTATTCTTACCGTCGAGCTAAGTTTGTGGCGCGGGGAGAACTTGACAACGCCCGATGGAGATGATAAGCCCCGTTGAGGGATCACGTGTCTTTTTCTTTTCTTTTTGTTTTTTCCTTTTATGATGAATAAAAAGGAATTTTCGCAACTTTCTTGTTCGCTGCCATCTTCAAAACATTTATTCTCATCAAGTGAGTCTTATAAATGAACCACCACCCTCCCAGGGGATCTCTGACGATCTTGTCAAGACTAAGGTACTGTCTCCCCATTTTAGCCGAGGTAAGGGGAACTCATAAGTTCCAGTCGGAGTGTAGCATATCACTCGGTTCTGCCGAAGTATAAGGAGTGTTCCATGAGCGTTGGGGCGAGAATAGCTATCTCAGTTTGGACTGGGGAATAAGAGAACGTTCGGTTTTTACCGAATCAAAGAGGGGATACCTCGGTTTTTTTCGAAGTAAGGAGACTATCTCGGCTTTGAGTCGAAGTAAAAAGTGATGTCTCGGCTTATGCCGAAACATAACTGGTGGTTCGGCTTCGGGCCGAAGCAGGAGGTATCGGCTTGTCTTTATTGATGAGTACTTGGCTTCTGTGCCTTTTTATTACTCTGCCAGTGCCTTATCCTTTTCAAGGTGGGTTGGCTTTCTTTTTGTCGAGATGGATAAAATAGCTTTGTAACTTGCCAAAGGACGCTTTGTTTCTCACGCAAGGCATTTATCTCGTTGGTCTTTTCCAACATGGGTCTTTTTAACATGTGTGATAAGCATTCGATTGCCATTAGATGGCATCATTTTCACAAGGCGATTTCCCAGGTCTGCCCGTATCTCAAGGACCGACGGACGATTTCCTGCATTTAAGGCTCTTGATTTGAGATCAGAGGAAATCTTTTGTCGTGTGTCATGGCCTAGGAAATGCATATGGCGCGCTTTGGAAAGTGCCCTTTTTATCCTGAACTACCACGTGGCAGCGTAGCCAGGGTGTTTTGAATCCTGGGGCTTTTGGCTTCAATGCCTGCTCCCGGTCTGGCTGCCTATAAGATGGAGAGTGCGGGCCATGTTAAGCTATCTCCCAAGGCTTTCTTTTCTGTGAGTCGTAAGAGTTTTCATGGCGTCTGTTTTCTTGGAATTGAGAGTAGATGGACTGAGCTTCCCTTTTGAAAGTTGGCTCGTCCCAGATAGCTGGGGTGATGGAGAAGCTGCTTAAAAGCAGATAGTCCTCAAGGGAGGAATTCTCGGAGGTCATATGGAGAGCGCACAGGAGGCCCGTAGAGGTCATATGGGGAGCGCACGTATGCGTTTCCTGTGTGTCCTTTGTTGCTGGTCATGGAGATCATAAAAAATGCACGACATACGTGCCCCCCATGACTAGCATGAATTTCACCCCCTCCCTCAACTTGAATCCCTCAGTTCACCTGCCTGAGGAATCTTTCGCCATGTGAAGAGGTAGGAGGGCTGTGTGGGTCTGCTGGTTCCCTGTTTATATTGTTGTGCAGTGACTGGCAGTCCAGCACTCCGCTTGGTGGGATGCTCCGTTGGCATAAGCATCCACGGGCCCTTGGCCTGGTCATGACCCCTCCACGTATTCATCTGAGGGATTCGTGGACAGCTTGCTTTGTTCTTTGGGATTAACCAGTGGCTTGACAGAGCTTGTCTGGTTTCTCTGATCTCTGGGGTCGGATGTAAAGACATCGTTTATCGACCAAAGCTGCTTAACCGAGTCTTTTATTTTACTTATATTTCCTGTGCTTTGATGCACTTGTAATGCCTCTCAAGATGTTGTAATTTTTTCATCAATAAAGAAAGTTTTTACTCTTTCTTCTTGTGACATCTGTTTCTTTTTCTGATGCGATTGTGTTGAGAGTTGTCGCTCTCATTTTATGCTTTTTGATCCGTAGTAGAATCTATAAGTTCAACAGCATTTCTGTCACTTTATTTTTGTGAACATGGCACTCAGTCCTCTGTGGAGAAGGTATTTATCTCTATTTTGGGTTGGAGAAAGGCCTGGGCGGCCGCGTGAGTTTATGTTGTATGCATGGCCCTGTTTGAGGGATGAAGCGTGTATTTCTTTGAAAAGAAATAACTTGTGCAATCTTGCTGGTAAGCGAAGAAAGGTTACCAACCTCTGCCGAAGCATAACAGGACGTCTTAGTCATGTCGGAGTGTTCGAAAAATCACCCGGATAGGCCGAGGCTTCAGATAATATATCGCTCGGTGTTGCCGAGCCTTCAGATAATATATCGCTCGGTGTTACCGAGCCTTCAGATAATATATCACTCGGTGTTGTCGAGCCTTCAAGAGTATATTTTACTTGGCGCTGCCAAGGTACGGAGATCACTCGGCTCGACTGAGGATTATAAAGATTATATTTTACTTGGCGCTGCCAAGTTTCGGAGATCGCTCGGCCCGGCCGAGGATTATAAAGACTATATTTTACTTGGCGCTGCCAAGGTTCGGAGATCGCTCGACCCGGCCGAGGATTATAAAGATTATATTTTACTTGGCGCTGTCAAGGTTCAGAGATCGCTCGGCCCGGCCGAGGATTATAAAGATCATATTTTACTTGGCGCTGCCAAGGTTCGGAGATCGCTCGGCCCGGCCGAGGATTATAAACTCCTATTGATGATACACGCGGAGATTATCCGAGTTCCACGTCTGGGGAATGGATTTCCCATTTAGATCTTGGAGCTTATAGGTGCCGGGTCTGATTACTTCTGTAATTTGATAAGGACCCTCTCAATTAAAGGACAACTTTTCTTGCTCCAGAGGTTTTGAGACAAATGCCTTTTGAAGTACCAGATCGCCTGGGATGAAGAGCTTTCCTTTAACTCTGGTAGAATGGTAGCGGGCGACTCTTTGTTGGTAGGCCGCCATACAGATCTGGGCTTTCTCCCTGACTTCTTCTATCAAGTCAAGATCAGTTCGAAGTTATTCATTGCTAGATTCTTTCGAGTAGCCTTTGATGTGAGGAGAGGGGAGCCCGACCTCCACGGGAATAACCGCTTCTGTGCCGAAAGCCATCTTGAAGGGAGTCTGGCCCATGGGAGTCCTCTCAGTGGTTCGGTATGCCCACAGCACATGATGGAGCTTCTCTGCCCATCTGCCTCATGCTTGGTTAAGCCGAGCTTTAATTTCCTGCAAGAGAGTTCGGTTAGTTACCTCGGCTTCTCCATTAGCTTGAGGATGCCTGACCGAAGTTAGGCGATGGAGAATGCCATGATCCTCACAAAACTCCCAGAACTTGGGATTGTCAAACTGTTTCTCGTTGTCAGTGATGATAGTGTGGGGAAGGCCGAAGCGGCTGATAATGGACCTCCATACGAAATCCTTAGCTCGAGCCTCAGTTATCTGGGCGATTGCTTCGGCTTCAACCCACTTAGTAAAATAATCAATTGCATCAAATAAAAACTTCCTTTGTCCCGTTGCGAGAGGGAAAGGGCCAAGAATATCCATTCCCTATTTGGCAAAAGGCCAGGGGGATTATATGGAAGTCAGGTGGGCAGAGGGGAGCCTCTGGATATTTGAGTGTCGTTGGCATACATCACAGGCTCGGACGAGGTCATCTGCATCCTTCTGCATCATCGGCCAATAATATCCTTGGCGTAGCACTTTGTGGCACAGGGCATGGCTGCCGAGGTGGTTGCCACAAATGCCTTCATGAACCTCCCAAAGAGAATAATTGGCTTCTGATGGATGAAGGCATTTGAGCAATGGCATGGAGAATGATCGCTTATACAGCCGATCATCGATCAGGACATAATGAGACGACTACATCTTTAGCCTTCTTGCTTCTCTTCTATTAGTGGGTAGCAGCCCTTCTTTGAGATACTTGTGCAAAGGGTCTATCCAGGATGGTTCGGTGTCAATTTGCATCATCTGGTCAGCGTCGGTGATGCTGGACTTCTCCAGGATTTCCAAGTGGAAACTCCGTTCAAGGTCCATTGAGTCAATCGTCGTCAGATGAGACAGAAGGTCGATGCGCGCATTTTTAGCCCTTGGGATCTGGATGATCTTAAATTCATTGAAACAAGAAGATAGATCGCGCACCTTCCGGAGATACCGAATCATGTTGGTTCTCGAGCTTCAAATTCGCCTCGTACCTGGCCCACCACTAATTGAGAGTCAGTGTAGGCATTTAGTTTTTCAACTTTGAGCTCGCGGGCGATGCGGAGTCCAGCGAGCAGGGCCTCATATTCTACTTCATTATTCGAGGCTCGGAAGGAGAAGCGGATGCCATATTCAAAAGTAGCACCCTCCAGGTTAGTGAGGACCAGACCGACAACAGAACCGCTTGCGCTGGAGGATCCGTCGGCGTGAAGTAACCACGGAGCATAGGGCTTTGGTTGCCCAGGGGTGTCTGGAGCAGAACCATCTTTGGGTACGGTGCATTCAAGGAGGAAATCCACCAGGACCTGGGCTTTGATGGCCGGATGAGGCTGGTACTGAATGTCATGCTCGCTTAGTTCGACAGCCCACTTGGTCATTTTCCCCGATGCTTTCGGACAGTGGATGGTTGCCTTGATGGGTTGGTCAGTTATGACGGTGATGGTGTGCGCTTGGAAATATGGTCGTAGCTTCCGGACCGATGTCACTAGGGCCAGAACCATCTTCTCCACTCGAGTGTACCTCATCTCAGCATCTTTGAGCAATTTGCTAACATAATAAATAGGCTTTTGAATTCTGCCCTCTTCTCTAATTAGCACCGAGCCAACAGTATTCTCAGAGACCGCGAGGTACAGGCTCAGCGCTTCACCTGGCTTTGGGCTATTGAGGAGAGGAGGTGAGCCGAGGTATTTCTTGAGGTCTTCAAAGGATTTCTGGCAATCTGAGGTCCATTGAAAGTTTTTTGTTGACCGAAGAGCTTTGAAGAAGGGGAGGCACTTTTCGGCTGATCGAGCAATGAAGAGACTAAGGGCCGCTATCCTTCTGGTGAGGTGTTGCATGTCCTTGATCGATCCAGGAGGGGCCATCTGCCGTAAGGCCTAGATCTTTTGGGGATTTGCTTCGATGCCCCGCTGAGAGACCATGAAGCCAAAGAATTTCCCAAAGTTGACTCCAAAAGCGCATTGGTAGGGTTGAGCTTCATTTGATACCTCCGAAGCATCTTAAAGCTTTCCGCAAGGTCCTCGATATGTTGGGATGCTTCCTTGCTTTTCACCAGCATATCGTCAACATAAACCTCCATATTTTGATCAATTTGCTCTTTGAAAACTTTATTGACCAGCCTTTGGTAGATGGCACCTGCATTTTTCAAACCAAAAGGCATAACTCGGTAGCAATAGATACCTCGGTCGGTGATGAAGACAGTCTTTTCCTCATCTTCGGGCACCATCCAGATCTGGTTGTAGCCTGAATAGGCATCCATAAAGGTCAGCATCTTGTGGCCTGAAATTGAGTCCACAAGTTGATCGATTTGGGGAAGGGGGAAGCTGTCTTTCGGGCAGGCTTTGTTGAGGTCGGTAAAGTCGATGCAGATCCTCCATTTGCCATTTAACTTTTTCACCATAACCACATTTGCCAGCCAATCTGGATAATTGACTTCTCGGATGAAGTTGGCTTTGATAAGCTTATCCACCTCCTCTTCGATGGCCTTCTGGCATTCGGGGGCGAAGCTTCTTTTCTTTTGCTTGATTGGCCGAACTATCTCATCCACGCTGGGGTGGTGAACCAGGACATCTTGGCTAATTCTAGGCATATCTGATGCAGACCAGGCGAAGACATCGGCATTTCTCTGAAGGAATTCGATTAACTCCTGCCGAGACTTTTCTTCCAGCTGTGATCCAATCTTTATGGTTCGGTCGGGCTGAGCTTCGCTGAGTGGTACCTCCTCCAATTCTTCGGCTGGTTCTCCTCATTGCTCAGCGAAATCCTCTTGGGCATCCAGTCTATCCACCTTGGATTTTCTAGACTGAAGGTCGGCGACAAAGCAATGTCGAGCCATAGTCTGACTTCCCCGAACAATCCCCACTCCCCATTTGGTGGGGAACTTCATGGCGAGGTGGGGAATGAAAATGATGGCCTTGAGAGACATCTGTCCCGGTCTGCCAAGAATGGCATTGTAAGAAGACCGAAGCTTGATTACAAGGAAGTCCATAAGCTTAGTGGCCACACGAGGCCAGGTGCCGACTCAGACCGTCAAAGTGATGACCCCTTCGGGGATTATGGAGTCACCTGTGAAGCCCACCAGTGTGGACTCCACGGTTCGAAGACTTTCTACCCATAATTTTAACCTCTCAAAGGCATCAAAGTACAAAACGTTAATAGAGCTTCCGCTATCAATAAGAACCCGGCTTACATCATAATTGTCTAGATTTAGAGATACAACCAGAGCGTCATCATGGGGGTACTGTACCCCCCGAAGGTCTTCATCTAAAAAAGTGAGTCCATCAACTCGAGCTTTCTTTGACGGGCCTTCATCATCGCCTGGCCAGAAAGACGGAGAGTCGGCCGCAGCTATCACATTGACATGACCGATAATTGGAGGGTTCAGCAGTGGGAGTTGGCGAGGTTCGGGCTGGTGATTTGCCTCATTGTTCAGCTCAGGAGGCCCTCTGAACCGATCCAGTCTGCCTCGTTGGATTAATCGCTCGATCTCATTCTTGAGCTGCCAACAGTTCTCAGTGTCATGCCCATGATTCCGATGAAAGTGGCAGTACTTGGTAGGATCTCTCCGAGCTCCGTTTCTTCGAAGTGGAGGAGGTCGAGGAATATGGCACTCGATCTCCATCAGAATTTGCGCCCTTGGCGCAGTGAGGGGAGTGTAATGATTGAACTTTTGAGCTGGGCTCCGGGTTCGGTCTCGCGGCGGAGGCGGAGGAGCTCCCTGGCGGCGAGGCGGGCTAATGTGGTGGTAGGCTCGCCGTTTGTCTGGGCCCTTCGCCTCCTTCTTCAGTTGTTCAGCTCGAGCTGTCCTCGATTCCTCAATCTGGCATACTTATCCGCTAAGGACATCATGTCCAAAAGGCTCTTCGGGTACCTGACCTTCAGAGCTAGGTAGAAGTCTCCCTCCTTGGACACTCCTCCGGCTAAGGCGGACATGGCCACCTCGTGGTTGAGGTGGTCGACTTCTAGGAGGGCCGTATTGAAGCGGTCGAGATAACTCTTCAGCGATTCCCCTCTCTCTGCTTGATCTCGGAGAGGGAATCGGATCTCTGTCGTTGGCGGCAACTACTGACGAACTGGCTGATAAGAGACAGTCTACCTCGTCGAAAGAATCAATGGAACCTGGTTTTAAGCTATTGAACAAGGTTCGGGCAGATCCCCTTAGAGTGGAAGGGAAGGCACGACAGAGGATCGCATCTGACGCTCCATGGAACATCATGATGGACCTGAAGCTGCTCAGATGATCATCGGGATCGGTGGATCCGTGGTACGGCTCAACGGTGGGGAGTTTAACATGAAGGAGAATCACTTCCCTCATGATCCTCCGGAGAAAGGGATGCCCTGCTCCACCTTCGGCTGGGGTGGAGGAGCTTGCTTGGTGGCATCTAGCTCCTGACGTCATTCCTAACGCATCTCCTGCATCTGCCGCCTGATCCCTTCATCCAGAGTGGTAGCAGGGATCGGGTGATGAGAAGACGACAGTGGTGTGGAATCCTGAAAGGATATTAGGGAGGGAGAGCGAACCTGCCTGGATCTGAGTAGGCTCTTCCCTCCAGCTCATTGCAGCGCCGATCTCACCTTTGCAGGCCGGCGACCGCGATCCCCCCCCAAGCGGATCGGAAGAAGAGATTGCAGGTGGAGCGGGGGCAGCGGCCTCCTCGCGAGACTGGGAGGTAGGAACGGCAGGGCCAGGGATTGCCTGGAATCCATGGATCATCTGGGTCATTGCTTGAACCTGCTGGACCATAGTGGCAAACTGGTCCAGGGTTACCGCCGTTGCCGGTGAAGGAGTTTCAGCTGGTGATGGTTGCGGAGGTGCTACATCACTAATTGGATCAGGCCTTTGAGATGCGGCCTGATCTTGAGCCTCAGAGGTGGCTCTTTTCCGATTGGCCATTAGAGGATGCTTCTTCTAGTTTTTTAATCTTGTCTCCTGGATTACAAGTTTATGGGACTTGAGGCCCTTCCTCTAGCGCCAATCTGTTGCCGCGGAAATCCGTTCTCCGACTTGGATGCACTTCCGGCTCCGGGTCTGAACTCCGATCTCGACTTCCGGGGTGGAACCTACAAGACAGTCCGCACTCGCAAAGGATTTCCTTGGGGTTGTCCTCTGCCGGGGAACCTCCGATGCCCAAGTTAGTGAAGATTCATAGCAGGCAGATATGGGGAGAAGACTTTTCACAGAAGAATCTTCCTTCTCTCGATAGGAGCTCTAATGGAGTGATCGATTCCGTAAAGCCAAATGAGTGTACAAGGTAATTTTTTGGTGCGTACCTGAGAGGTTGAAGTGCTGTGGTATTTATAGAGGATCACCTGATTCCCTAGGCGCGTCGTGGGGTCGAAAGTTGTTATGATTTGAAACGGATTCGAATCGAGTTTGTTACGAGATCAGTAGATCTGTATCTTGTTAGTTAGAGGATCGACGGCTAGGAGAGCTGGCCGATGCCTTGGGATTCCACGATTGCGTAAGTTCTAGGCCACTTCTCGGTATGATTCTCTGTTTGGAAATCTTATCCTGTTACAATGGGTTTGAACTCTCCCGTGCCGGATTCCGCAGAGGTATTTCGAATGCCGTGGTTGGCCTGGATGAGGAATAGCTTGATTTTCCAAAGTGTAAAATGGATCGGCTCGAATGGCCGAAGTATAAGGATAGCTCGAATTACCGAGGAATAAGGATTGCTCGGCTTAGATGGCCGAAGCATAAGGATAGCTCGGGTTACTGAGGAATAAGGATAACTCGGCTCAGATGGCCGAAGCATAAGGATAGCTCGGGTTGTCAGGGTGATCTGACTTCATCAAAGCTGATTTGACCTTATCGCTAGAATGTCACGCCAGCTGGCCAGCTGGCAAGTAGGGTATTTGGATTGGGCGCGACCTCATCGCTGATGTGAGCGATCAATAATGCAATGATGATTTTACCCCTCATCAAGTTGTTACAAATGATATTGGCCCATATGGTTTAGGAAACATTACAAATGGACTTTATAAGTTTATGGTTAGATTTGAATATAGATTTAGACATGCATCCTTAACTTAATGAGGATGCTATAGCTTGAATGGAAAAAAGTGCGTGAGAGCCCAAATAAAATCTTTTTACTATTTTTTCAGGGGTGAGATTCAGAATTGTTAGAGCTATCTTGGCGCCTATTAAGTCATCTTGGATCCCCTTCCCCTAGACTGTTCATCCTAGTCTCTGATTTGTCAACAAAAACTCTACACAGAGCCAAAAGGTTCAAATATCTGCATGTCTTGGGTCCAAATTGCAGAAATGGTTGTATGTATATACTACTGTGATAAAAGCATGGTATCAAGGTGGACAAATTTTGATCCATTATGGATTTGTCTGAGATTCACACTGGGCAGAGGTGGTGACATTCTCTTTTGGCATGATATCTGGCCATGGAAGCACCCACTATCAACTCTGTTGCCTCACCAATTTGCAAGCTTTGGTACAAGGAAGAAACCATTATGAAATGTTTGGAGTCTGTCGGCTGGAAGCTGGACTTTTAAGCATACAACCTCCCCTCTACAATGATGCACTCGAAGAACTGAAATATTTACCAGAAATATTTGACATTCAGAGTCTATGATCAATATAGAGAAAGAAAAGAGTGCCAATCAATTTGAGAAAGTGTTAGAATTAGCTAACTATATCCTTAGTGAAACTCTGCTTCTCATGGGAGAATTTGTACCCTCCTATTTTCTCTTCAAAATCTTCTGTAATTGTTTCTAATTTCAATAAAGGTTTCCTTACAGTTCTTTTCACCAGAGAGAAAAAAAAAATGTAGCTCTCAAATAAGTAAAGTGAAGGCCCTGCAAAAGATAAAGAGTTTCATATGATTGGCCATCAAAACAAAAAAAAAAAAAAAAACCAGCTCTGGATGAAAGGAACAGGGAGGCGGACGCCAAATCAGTTCTACAAAAGGTGTCCACAGCTTTCTCAGAGCCACTTTTTACTTCCAGATTGTTTTGCCCAGTTTTCCATTACTTAAAGGGTTGTTGAAACAATTTGGTGGATTTATTGCCATCATTTTGTAATTAATGCTTTTAGTCCCCTTTCCAAGAGCACTCTTAAAGTCTTAATGCAGATAGGTGAGCCGTCGCTTCTTGTATCACAAATTTTCTGTCAGTATTTGGAGTCCATCAACTATTTGTAACAGATTTTGCTTCCAGGTTACTTTGATGGTGTAGTTGGTAATCTTTAGGGGCCATGGGTGTTTTTTTCCATCGTTTACGCTGGGCCTTGGAATCAGCCTGGTTAAAGCTTTGATTTTACTAAGGTACTTTTTTATTTTATTATTCCTAAAAGGTTCCACAAGCGCAATCGCACCAACAAAAGTTAATATCATTACAGTGGCAGGCAGAACTTTCAATCCAATTAACAATACCTCCTCTTCTTCTCTCAATCTACTTCTCTAAAATCAATGATTCCCTCTTCTCATTATCAGTACCATCATTATCATTGTCCCATATCTCTACCGCATCTTGTCACCATTATATGCTAGAAAAAAGAGCAACATATATGTCAAACACTTAATTCTTTCAGCATACCATCTCATAAAATTTAATGTTTTTATCGCACCAACTATGCATATAATTGACTGAAATCAACCTGCGAGTAGCATATTTGCATTCATTAGAATAAAATTGAATGATGTATGTATTTATTATTTAAAAAAAAAAAAAAATACCATAATAAAATCCTAAAACTTTCATTAATTTTAAGCTTGTTTGGGGACTATACCCTCTCTTATAATCAAATTAATTAAATTTAGAGCTAACATACTGAAATCTAAGTGATTCAATGTTGCATTTAGTCATGAAACAAGTTAATATACAATAGATGAAATTTTTTTAAATTTTAAAAAAAAATCTCTGGTCTACTTTATTTTGAAATTAGCCACTGCATCAAATAAAGTGGAATAGTTCACTCCAGCTTTACTAACTTAAAAGTATTTCTCTGACTTCTAACTAAAACAGTTGATTCTATAGTATTTGCCGATTAAAATACATTAAACAAGTTCAGAAGTTTTTTATTTTATTAATCCCCCCTTCAGCCTGGAATCAAATGCAGTCTGACTCAAGATTTTTCAAGTTGCAAGGCATAGAGGGAGGCACATGGAGCATGGCATCAGAGAACCATGCCCAATAGCATGGGGCATGAATCACAAAGCATGTGGACCAACCACTAATAGAACATGGAAGTCCGGACATCTCCTCTGGATCCCCTGTCAAAGCTTTGGAAATGGTAACGGTAAATGGACAGCTCAAGTTTGTCCTGCCACGGCGTTGGCTTTTTTTTTTTTTTTGCCTCGCGTTGATCGAGCGAGCAAGAAAGAATTATTGCCACTGATGTCTACTTTAATATTTTTCTACCCTCATGGAAAAAGCTATGACAGCTTTGAGTACGAGCCTACTTTAATTAATCTTTATTGGAGGACAGTCCATCCAGAAAACGATGGGATGATGAAGGACATGATCCTGGTCATCACTCTTATCCATTTGTTGGGCAGGACATGTCCATGAGCAGTCCCACCGAAAAAGATAAAAGTTTTGTACAACCACTATGCATCCATTTTCGAACTTTTTTTTTTTTTTTTGTTGGTGGGGGAAGGGGTAAAAGTAAAGATTAGATGATTAGGGAAGCCAATTCACTATTGTTGGTTTTACCATTCAAATTTGTGATGCAGTTATTATTTTTTTGCTGCATGATGGCCTTATATTCTTATCATGTTAATGCATAAAGGTTATGCTCCTTTAAGAGGGATAGGGTATTTACTTCTTTTAGTTTTAAAATCGATAGCGATTCATCTAAATCGAAGATCGATCATAACCTATACTAGCTAAAATGCTTATAAAAAAATAAATAATTTATGCTAGGTTAGTATTCTAAACATGTAGAAATTAGTTAGGTCTCATCAAATTGCACGATAGTGCAAAGCCACACACTCATCAGACTTGCTTTATTTATTCGAAATCAATACTTTGATGATGGATGAAAAAGTATCATCAAGTGGACCTATCATTGTATAAAAGTAAAATATAATAAAAAATTTTAAACTTTATCTTATCTTTATCTTCATGAACTCTTTTTGGCTTTATTTATCTTTTCATTTCAAATTTATGCTCTATCATTCTTCATTGCTTTAGAAGCTCCAACATTATCTATGATATTGTTTGCTATAACTATGCCCTTAATTACTTTGCTTACAAGCAAAGTATATATGGACGTCAAAAAGATAGATTTTAATCTCAAATCCAATTCAATGAATCTGTCATCTTTGCTTTCACATAGATGAAATCAATAAATCGGTGAGTTATTCATGACAATAGATGATGAATTTTAGCATAAAATTGCATCAATTAATCATTTTGTCTTTCTTTTCCTACATATCAACTCAATAGCTTAATAAATTTAGTGGCCACTAGAAAGAGAAGATGATGATGAATGATCACGAATTTTTAAAGTAATTTTGAAGTCAAGAGAATTATTGAGATGGAGCTTGAGAGGATAGGAGGTGAAGAGGATAGAGAAAATAAAGGGATTGTAAAGATTTACGATAGATTTAAAATTATTATTATATAACTTTTATATTATAATGAGCCTTTTTAACAAAGCTTTTTCTTGGTTACACTAAAGCAGCAATGTTGAATGGACGAGAAAAATCTCATAAGCATTATGACATAAAAAAAAGTGGTTTAATGACTATCAAATTTAATTTACACCCAAATATAAGATGAAGCATTTAAATTAAAAGTTCAGTTTATTAAAATGATAACCTACACTTAAATACATGTTAAAATATATATACATTAAAAATTAATATATTTTAATAATTAAACATGAATTTATGTTATTTTAATCATTTATGAGTGACCATCAAGATGCTTAATTTTTTATCTTTGAATTGAATGCGCCGTTACTAATTTTAGAATTTAGGAGACTAGATACCCTTCCTTTGGGAGAAACAAAATCCATCTATATATTGTATTATTTTTGAAGATTATTTGTATCTAAAATTTAATTTAAGTATTTTAATTTGTAAGGTTTAAAGTATAAGAAAAATTGAACAAGTTTTGCATATTGTTTGCACTATACACACACACAATTCAATCATTTTGATGAAGAGAATGAATAGATATAAAAAGAGCTATATAAATTTTTAACTAATGCTAAAAAGGAATCCCTTTTGATTCATCTTATTCTTGTACGGAGAATAAAAAGGATAATTATAATTGCCTACTAATTTTTCTTTTGAAATTTACTTTATTGTCATAAAATAAAATATTATATATATACTTTTATAACCTTTTACTATAGTCTAGGAGAAATCTAAACAATTATACAAATTAGCTTTTAAATTATTCATGAATAATTTAAGCCTAGTTAGATAATAAGCTCAATTAAGCTTGTTTAATGATGGAATGAGTTGAGCGCAAGCATTATTTAAATCTTGTTTCATAAAAAGTCAAGCATATAATGCTTTGAATATGCAAACATAGATAAAAGCTTGAGCTTATCTTTTAAACAAATCTATCCATCAATTATTAAATGATCAAAGCCTAAATAATTGCTGAATATTTTATCATATGACAAGGCAATTTTGAGCAATTTAATACATGGCTTAAGTTATTCGTTCCTACCAAAGTGTGATATATGTGATTTGATTTAATTTAGATAATTTTAACATGCATGAAATAGATTTATATTATTTAAATGGTACACATCATTCTACATGCTTTAACTAGATTTTAGAGTAATACATCATGACTTAATGTAATCTATTGGTTTAAGATTGATGTAGCCAATAATCTCTCCCCACCCCTCCCCCCTCGCCCTCTCTCTCTCTCTCTCTCTCTCTCTCACACACACACACAAATACCATTCTATTGTTTAACTTAGTAGGTCACTTGGTGTTGAATATTAATAACTTAGATTTAATGCCATATTCTAAGTTATGCCTTCTCTTTTTTTTTTTTCTTCTATTAAAAATATGTGCAAACTTTGTGCTTTTACTTTTAATGTTAGAAGCTAGTCTCTAATTCTTTTTTTATTAATTGCAATAAATTAATAAAGGAATATTTTCACATGACCTCCAAATTTCTTAAGTAATAGGCTCTTAATATTTTAAATTTTACATCAAAATAATGACATGAACAAAATATATGAATAGGACTTAAAGCATCTTTCACATACTTTTATATATACTTTTATATTTTATTATCGGAGTTAGCTAGTGCAATGCTGTCCTAAAACCTATTTCCCCCTCTTTCGCGCACAAATTAAGAAATCCTTGCTTGACTAAGATGCATCAAATTTTTATTTTATTTTATAAAATTAAAATATCTAAAGATACTTCACAATATGCTTGTCAAGTAATTAACAAACAATAAATAATATACAAAGTGACGCAATCAGTGAAATGTTAGAATATATATGTATATGTATATGTATATGAACTAGATATAGATTCTTCATCTTCTTATAGTCATCATTATCATAGCTTATAGGGAGATGGTTTTAGCTCTCTCTTTTTCCCAAAAATAACCAACTTTATGCCAAATTAAACTAGCTTTATGAAAATATGTTCATGGTGCTTCAATGGTTGATATTGATTAATATATAACTTCTCATTAAAAACAGCCCTCATTTTAAATATGCGATCGTATTGTAAATTCACTTTAGTTTTTCTTTTGGTACATCTATTTTTATTTGACTATTAATAATTTCTTTAAAAATAGAAACGACTATAGAAGGTATATCAGTAATGAGAATTCTTAAAAGAAGATTAAACAATTCCACATATATAAATAGAGCAAATATGGTTGAGCAATCTGAAATTCATGTGTGTTTTAAGAAAATTCAACTTGTTACATAACTCTTTACAAGATTCAATTTTATTTGATAAGATGAAATTAAGAGCTACATATGTAGAAATTTAATTCTCCAATTTTTTTTATTACTATTGTGAGTCTTTTACTAGTGCTTCTAGTTTTACATCTATCAACTTCATTAATTTTTTAAATTATTAATTTATTGTTATGCCAAGTCATTTATCATTTACTTTGACACCACTTTGATGCCATGGATGAATGTGGAGAGCATATACTCTCTATGAAAAACAGGATACTAAGGTAGAAGAGACAAAAAGAGAATGTCAATAGAATTAGCAAAGAGATAAAGAGTGATTGTAGAATTTGTCATCATAATTTCAATATTTCATGTTTTCAAATTTAAAATGTAAAGAACTTTTATTATGACTAAAATTTAAAAAAGAAGAATAAGTTTCTCACTTAGTTACATAATGTATTTTGAGGGCACAAAGTTCAATGAAATATTATATTGGGATAAAATTTATGCCTCCTATAAGCTACTCATTTATGTGTAAAACTAAATTGAATCTAGCAAACCTTTAGAAGCATATTGCCTCAAGTTATGATATAAAATCTTGATTATCCTTGCCATTTTCCATTTTTTTCACCACTCTTTTTACTGCATAATACTAGAATTGTTTGTGAATAATTTTCCTTAAAAAATGCTTTTGAATAATTCATAAAGTATAAAATAAATCAGAAATTATGAATCATTGAGAAATTATTGAAATAGCTGCTTTTAATTATTGATTGATGATACCATCTTTTTGTCCTTTTTTTGCTATGGCTTGCTGTTTTCCTTTTGTGTATTGCCTTTGCATTCAGCACACCAAGGTTAGATGCATCAATTTTCTCATCTTTACCAATTTTCTGATATTTTTCTGAGTATATGCTTTTCTTTGGGTGTACTAATTTGTGGGAACAGTTTGTATGTAACTTTTTTGTTTTGAAAATAGCCTGTATAAACTTTTATGAAGTAATTTGGTCTTCTCTAAGAAAATATGTTCTCTGATCATCATCCAATAGTCAACCTGTCAGATCTCCCAAACAAAGAGATAATTATCAGACTTCTCAGTTTAAGGATCTAAATTTAAACATTTGTGCTACCTTGGAGTAAACAAATAAGGTCCATTTAACATAAGAACCTCACTGCTATTTGTAGAGACCAAGAAATTTAGGAAAGAGTTGGACAAGTTTCTAATCCATCACATAAATCATAAGAGGTTAAGGCAAAACAGATCTGTCCCTTCTTCTGTTCATTGAGAATCCTTTTACTTTTCTCATTCCACCAATTGGATCAATTAAGTTTTTGTTTTCTAAGCATTTCTTAATTAAATTCTAACCTAAACATGCAAATCAATGATCATGACATGTGATATATAGAGAATAACATATTGAATCTCTTCGCTGAGAGAGACAAAAATTGTTCAAAATAAGTGATACAAGGATTCAGAAGGCTGAAGAAGAAATGAAAGACACAGAAAAGCTAGCACCCACATAAGCCAAGCATTAGACTTGCCTATAGCTTCAACAAGTTATCATCTCTTCCTTCCCTTTAGCTTCCATCTTTCTTCTTCTTGCTTGTGGTTACTAATTGACCTCGCATCTGTTGGCCTCTTCGACAGGCGAATCCAATTCTCTCGATGAGGATTGTTCCTGTGCTGATCATCAGAAGAAAACCACGCCATCAGTCTTGACTGCAGAGAATTCCTTTGGAGGAACTGAGAGATTGATAAATATATGTCTTTGAGTTCAGCACAGAAAGTTGTTCATAAGGTGAGGAGGAAGGAAAGGAGGTTGTCCTGAGTTTTTTCTGTGGAATGGATTGGCCGCTTATCTGATTTATATGTGATGGATATCCCCACTTCCCATTGGAAGAAAAGGAGAAGAACAAAAGAGAAAAGACAGATGCAATGAGGCTTACACCTCATGATTTCCATTAGTTTATTGTCAACTATTCCTACAAAGTATCTTGATCAATTCTAGGATCCAAAAGAAATAAACTAGGCTAGCTGTTTGTGTCTTCAACTTTTTCTACTGTGTGTATGATGTTAATAAATTTTCACCCCGGGATTTACTTTTCCAATATGGAATCCAATGTTAAGGTACTTTAAACAGTTGTTTGGTGGTGAGTGATCCGTAACCACCGAATGGTATACTCTTGTCATACCCATATTGGCATTCATATCATCTTTGGGAACAAAGGAAGAGAAGAACAGGATGTTGACACTGATGGTAAATTTTCAAGTCCAAGTAAAACTACTACCAAGTTATATTCTCAGTGTCTTTCATTGGGTGCCAGATGCTTTGAGGAAACTTTTTAGTGCAGTGAATCAATAAGCCATATTAGATCCATACACCTGTGGTGAAGTTTCAGCAAAAAATTTGCATGACCTTTGTACACCCTTTGCTTGCTGTGGGTCCAAATGCAGTGTGGCTCAGTACTTTTTTATGGAGACATACTATACTTGTCTGGTGAAATGAAACTCTGCAAAGAAGTCATTGCATACCAGCTTGGCAGGGTGGTGTTCTTCTTTGCAAATCTTTGTCAAGAAATCTCATCATTTTGTCAGAAATATATTTGATAACATGAGAGATCAATTTTGAGTCCTTTCACATTAGATGTTGCTCAGATTGCCAAATTATTCGAAATAAATTGTTTATGTAACCTAAAGACAGATGCCATTTCCTCTCAGTCTACTGCCCTTTTTTTCTAAATAGAGATCACCATCATAAGCTATTTCCAAAGTGATTGCGTTCAGAAATTTTGGCACCAATGAAAAAGTTGAAGGCCCTACAGATGGCATCAAGCCTACAATTTACTGATGACAGCACAACCATGGTAACTTGACATATTAGATATTAAAGCATACCATAAAGTTGACATTACAACTGCTAGGATTTTCAGTAAAGGTGATGGAAAAAAGTTACTCCAATCTCTTTGAGTAATATTGAAGACATAACCTCCATTATCGAAAGGGAAACTTTATGGAAAAAGTTGCTCCCAACTTTGAAAAATTAACATTTACACAGTCAGAAGCTAGAAAGATAAGACTGGTCCCCAAATTTAGTCCATGTGATGGCAATTATCATATAGTCCTTTAAAGCAATTAATCAATCAGTGTTTGCAGTGCCCCCACAAAGAAAAGTAAAAAGATAATGGTAACATGAGCTCCATCTCTTGGATTAATCCTGAAGGCAAGGCTGCATTCGGTTTCTTAAAACATCCTCAAATTCTATTTTTATATATATATATATATATATATATATATATAAACATAAGAAAAGAACATAAAACTCAAACTGAAAGGACTTGAAAACACATGAGTTGGTGATTTTTTTTTAAATTGTTTTTATCTGCTCTTTTAAAAGTTATGGTTTATAATGAAAATTATTTTCAGAAAATAAGAAAAAAGTGTTCATCTTATCTTCTTATTTTCAAAGATTCGACAAATTTAAAACATGGGGACTAGTCCCTATATTGCAGTGCCCCACTTTCTAGGAGGCGAATTTTTTAGTTACCCCTGCCATGGACTTTCGTAATCCCTCAATCTTGTTGGTCCACCAGGGATCTACCACCACCAATAAGTCTCAACATGACCCCTCCCAAGTATTAAAAAAGAAGGCCTCAACCACCCACCCACCTCAGTTGGAGTAATTTGTGTGCTAGCTGAGAGGTCGAGGTAGTGTTAGTGTTGCATAAAGGCCAAAGAAAACGTTATGAGTCCTGGTCGGAGGCCAATTACTTGCTTTTAATATCAAGAATGAGTAAGAGCTCAAGGGAAAGAGCAAGAGAAATAATGATGTACGGCGTCACGTTAGGCCAATTGCCACTGGTTTCATGAATTAAAATCTCTCCAGCCTAGAAGGCTTGAGGTGGCGAAAGAATCCACCAAACTCCTCCTGCTCTTGGAGCACTGGAACATGATCCATATAAAAAGTAATCATCTTTCCACTTAAACTAGCCATTTGTCCAACTTTGATTACCAGATGCTGTGTGAATTCATGCATGCACCATAGCCTTTTTCTCCATGCATGTAGGCATCCATTATATATCGCATTTATAGAAACATAATTCTCATACATCTGAATATTTTATAGAAAACCAAATAGGTATACAACATCACTTAATTTATAGGGAGATGCCTACAAGGTTAGCTTGGATTTATTTTTTCCTTTTATGACAAAAGGGAAGACCACCGCACATTTCGCTAAGAAGATAAAACAAGGATAGCTAGTTTGCTTTGATATCGATAAAAAGAAAAAACTAGTTCAGATGGCATTAATCATGCCGATGGGTTATACAATCATGCAGATATAAATATTAGTCGAATAATGACATCACTTTAGGTAAAAGCTAGAGACTTGAAATTTGAATTTTGAATGATGCATTTTTAAATACTTAATTCTAAATAATTATAATGTAAGCATGTATCTCTCTCTTTTTGTCCATCGAAAGATAATGCTTTATAATTATCATAAGTTTTATTAATATTTAGTACAATGCGACAATAAGAACATATTCTTATTCTTTAATTAGCTGCAAAGATGACACCTAATTCTTTTATGTTTAAGTTTCAGAATCTTAAAATGAACATCTAAAGTATGTGGTTGTTTTAAAATAAAAGGTTTGGAACTAGAAATATATGAGATGATATAGGTAGGAAAATAGAGGTTGAAATAGTTCTATTCAAAGACTACTCAGAAAGGAAGGGAAAAAAAAAAAGAAAAGAAGAAATTTAAGCTTCATGATTATATTAAAAAAAAAGTTCTATAAGCTGTCATTGGACAATTAAACACTCACCAGGATGATAAGTTGATCATACTGTAACTAAAATAATATTTTAAATTCATGAAATTTCATTATATAGCTGAAAAATACTAACACTGAAATTTATTCAACTCAAAGTCATTTTTACCCCGTAAACAGTGAGGGGCAAGATTTGCATATTAGCCTCTAATAAGCCAACTGTCCATCGTGTTTAGCACCAAATAAAATTTTGAAAAAAAAAAACTAAATCGTCATCAGTCGTCCTTGGGGAACATTATTGGTAAACATAGCATCATTCATTGGAAAATGCTTTGGGTGTCAGTATTCCATGTTTGAAAAGTTGCTGACCAATTGGTGCTTGGATGACAACTCCATGACCAAACCATTGTTTGCTATGTTTGTCCACCACCTCATGCCCACAAAAACACCATGGTCCATGGCCAATGTTCAATCCTAACCTTTTGTACAATTACTTATTTAATTTTAAGTTAACAACTTCACATTCTCCCTTTTTTTTTCTCTCTCAGACATGCATGCATGTATTATAGTTTACATGTAGCATAAGAGAGAGGTCTTAGCCATTATAAAGCTATTTGGTACATTTGCTGAGAGCCAATACTATTATGCCAAAAAAAAAAAAAAATCTTTGCATTTTTGCGTTGCGTGGGTTCATTAGAGGGTCCAAATCGCATGCAAGCACGAGTAAATCATGCGATGGACTCACGTTTAATAATTATAACTCGATCCAACTCGATTGGGGCTTCGGTTGCTTCGGATCAAATCGGATTAGGTAAAAAAAATAATATTTTAAAAATTAAATCAGGCAATGAATCAGTTTAACATTTAAATCATGGATCAATTGATTAATCGAATAAATTAATTTGATCGAATCAAATAATATTATAATTAATTTTTAATTTAATAATATAAAATATAAAATATAAATATAATTTAAATAAAAAAATAAAAATCAGATTGAATCGGTTAGAAATCTGATTGATTCAATAAGATTTTTTAATTTATATCGAATCATATATATATATATATATATATATATATATATATATAAGTTAACTTTAAGAATAAAATTAGGTTGATCGGTTTTTGATTGAACCGGCTGGATCGGGCGGTCCGGTTCGGGTTCCAAAACACTATGGGAAAGTTTGGAGTCGGATGGACGGATGGCTCTCTTTGCGACACACCGCAACCCGATCGCTTCCTTCTCTTTCTCGCTTCATCTGCCGCCGCGTCCACGTGTTTCTCCATCCACCTCTCCCTCCCTCCCTCTCTCTCTCTCTCTCTCTCTCGCTCGGTCCGAGAATGGCGGCAATGCACGCTCTCGCTCTCTCCTCGTCCATCTGCAAATATCCCCAGCGCCATTACTCCCTTCCAGGTTTTTTTAAACCCGCCACTGATATGATGGGATTACTGGTAAATGAGTTCTTTTAGTTTTCAGTCGAGTAGAAGGAACGTCATGCTGGAAAAAGAAAAACATATGTTGACAAAAAGTGGATTTTTCTTCTTCAATTGCTTTTTTTTTTCTCTCTCTCTTTTTCTGTTTTTCATTGTTTATTATTTTTTCTCAAGGATTTATTCTTTTTGTTTGGATGATGAGATTTCAGAGAATGTTCCTTTCCTGGAAATGAAGGCTCAAGACTTTTTGAGATCAATCTTTTGTTAATCAGTGGTTATGGGGATTGGAATATTGCTGAACCCTATTGAATCAGTTTATTGATGGCTCAGAAAGACAGGCAGAATAAAGAGGCTTTTAAAGAGAATGTTTTGATTGAGCATTTGATTGGTCTTGCGTTTCCTTATCATGTGCTTCATTAAACTCATGGCTAGCAAAAAGATCAGTGATTGTTCTACATGACTGGGCTTCAAATAATCAATTTGAAGCTAATTAATTAAATATATGCTTATGGTTTTGGAATCATGGAATGTGGTTCTGTCCGCTAGTTAATTTATGAGTACCTTCTATTTCTGCCCTTTCAACATTCTTCTAGTATGGTAGTAAAAGTATAGTCTCGATATGAGCGTGGTTTCTTACCAAATTAATTGAAATTTCATGCCAAGGGTGCGTGAGATGCTTTAATGTCAATTTAATCTGCTACGGTTTCCCCATCTCGTATTATTAGCCTTCTGGATATAAGCATGGCGCCTATGAATGACCTTATATCCACCCATTGCTGCTACAGAATTTCTGTCCAAAGAAAACTCAGGTTCTGAGAGGGCTAGTGAGAAACCACAGGATGCATTTGGTACATCGGATTAGAAGGGGTACACCGGATTAGAAGGGAAATTGTTTTTTTTAATTCTTTCTTATGTTTGTCTTTCATATGGATGGGACAAAGTTTTGTTCCATGAGATAACTAATTCCATTGAATAGGAATAACTTATTCCATCAAAATAAGTATTTTGTTTTTATCATGTCTGACTACTATTTTATTTTTATTTTTTATCTTTATTCTTATCACTTAAAGGTGTAACTGTTCTATTTGATTTGTTATCATGTCCTCTACCAAACATGGGATATTATAATTTTTATCATATCCTGTTCTTTCTCTTGTCCTGTCCTTCCTTTTTAAATATAGTGATGTGATGCTTATATCAAATCACTTTCTCTTAATTTTTATCATATCCTTTTTAAATCACTTTCTCTTAATTATACTGATGTGCACACCGGTACTTGCACCCTATGCCAAGTCTCAGTTCAGTTTCGACATGATATGGTATGCATTGGTACAACGTACTATATGGTGGAGGGCTTTTGTTATCTTATCCAGACATATCATCACTTAGCAAGGGTTTTAATGATGTTCTACTAAGAATGACTTTTAATGCAAGTTATGACACTTTGATAATCAACATTTACAAATAAGAGTAATAAATGGTCTTGAACACTCCTAGCTAGGGGTGTAACTGAGTCAAGACAGCTTGTGAGTAGCTCGAAATGACTCGAAAAATATTTAAAATCGATTCGCTGTTTATCGAGTCGAGCTCGAGCTACTCGAGTATATTATCGAGTTGAGTTCGAGTATTAAAATACTCGGTTCGAAAAGATCGCGAGCTTAATCGAGCTTACTTAATTTTACTATTTTACCCCTATAGTTATGCATATTTATAATATTATTCTAACTATATAAAACTTCTTTGAATTTTTAATTAAGAACATATTTTTATTTTAATTTAAAAATTATTTTTAAATTTTTACATAAAAATTCGAGTCGAGTCGATCTCGAGTATATCGAGTATTTCATCAAGCTTAAGTTCGAGCTCTAAATAAGAAACTCGATCGAGCTCAAGTCGAGTTTTGAGCTTCAAATTTTAGAGTTGAATCGAGCTCGAGCTTGGCACTGTGTCGACTCGACTCGGCTCGATTACACCCCTACTCCTGGCTATGTGCCACATCATTTTCCTTTGTTATAATATAATATGATATACAATAGTTTTTGAGGAAAACTACTATTAGCAAGTGGAAGAAATAATATACATTCTTGTTTTTTATTAATATTTTTATTGGCATAGATGTTCAGCAAAAGTGCTACTTATTGGTTTTTTCTTTTGAAAATGATATTTGGACAAACATCTTGACAGTTTGCACATGCACCAAGTGCTATATTTGGCATTTTCTGCACAATTGTTTGCTCATTGGTAACTCAATTCCCTCGCCTCTAAGAGAGTGCCAGGAAATTTATCCATGGAGATACATTCCCTTATCATCCCCAAATGGGAGTGCTAATGCAACTCTAATTATTGGAAATGATTTTAACTGAAAATCTGACCTTGCTTTCTGTTATTCTCAAACCATTTTCTTCTTATTGATGCTCTTCCATCAGCTTTCCAGAAATATTGATGTCACCACCTTTACCAATTCTAAATGAATAGCCAGGGAAAGCTGCACATTTATCACAGTTCTCTCTTTCTGCCAGACCTTGTGGATATTGCTCTCCTGCCTTGCTAATCCAAAAACTCAGAAACTCTGTTCATTTCCAGTTCTCTATTTCCACCAACCTCCAACACCACCCCTTTCTGATCTCCATGATGTCCCATACCATGTGTCAACTGCTCAACCCAAAGGTCCAATCCTTGATCCTCACTTCTTAATTTCTAATTCTTTCTTGTTAGGATAATTTTGTTCTGAAATCTATCACTATTTCATGGAGCAGTCAATTAGTTCAGTAGAATGGATTATGGAATTTCCTTAATTATTTTGGGCCAGTATTACTAAATTCATACTCTTGTTTGGTGGCTTTTTCTACTTACAGCTTCCCTATATTATTTGAACAAAGAAATGAATACAGAGAATCTAGCATGTCTCCAGAAAAAAAAAAAAAGAAACAAAATTTAGCATGTCTGCTTAAATTTATAACAATGTCTCTTTTTGAAATGTATGTTCCATTTTTCATTGATATGTATATTGATAAACTTTTCACATCCATGCAGGCTTGGTATCTCTCTCTAGTGTTGCTTGCCGAAGTGTCTGTTCCACTTTCAATGGCATGTCCTTGCAGCTTCCTCCTCAAAAGCAAACCGGAAAAGGAGGAAGCTCTCCTTTGTCTAGTCCGATAACAATGATGGTCAAGCCAACCATTCAGTTCATTCAAGGAACTGATGAACAGACAATACCTGACGTGAGACTAACCAAATCCCGAGATGGTACCAATGGTGTTGCAACTTTCATTTTTGAACAACCTTCTGTCTTTGACTCTTCTGGTGAACTTGGTGACATCACTGGGTTCTACATGATTGATGAGGAGGGTGTGCTGCAGTCAGTTGATGTGAGTGCCAAATTTGTAAATGGAAAACCTGCAAGAATAGAAGCCAAATATATCATGCGGAACCCGCTAGAGTGGGACAGATTTATGAGGTTTATGGAGAGGTACTCTCAGGCAAATGGTTTGCAATTCATCAAAAAATGAGATTCTATAAATCCTTTATTCTGTCTCCTTTGTCCCCCTTACTGGTAATCTTAATATAATTGTATCTTCAAAGATGCAAAGTTTTGTTCGTTGTTGCTGATAATTTTCATCATAATATGTTCCTTTGTATTTCAAGTTGGAGTGCCCATGTTCTTACTCTTTATATTACATGTGTGGAAGACAGTCCTCCATTTAAGAGAAGTGAGCTGATCACTCCTTGCCAGAATTTCTTATGATATGAGGGATATCTTTTCCTGTTTCATATTCCAGACGAATTAATAACTTTTATTGATTAAATTTATAGTTCTTTCTATGTGATACCTTCAAAGAAACATGCTAAACCGATTTGTTTAGCAACCAGTTTCTTAACTATTATGATTTTTTGTTTGCAAATTATGCTAATATATTCATTCTACAGTACAAGCATTGGCTTAAGTTCATGTGCTCATATGGTCACAAGCACACTTGTACTAGTGTTTTGTGAATGCTTGAATGATAGTATGCATTGGGAGAGACATACACTTGTGTATGTATTGAAAGCACCTGAAGATCCATAGCAGTTTAGTAAAGATGTTCATCTGGCTTCAGAGTCATAATATTAGTCAAGGCCACTGATTTCATCAGAGAGCTGGTGGAATTTCAGTTACAAGATTCTGTATATAAATCAATTCTTCAGGTTTTAGGAGTTTTTCTACTTTGGTTTTGACTGTATGAATATTCTAGGGGTCCCCCATGTTTTCAAATTTCAAGTGGATGAGTTGTGTCTAATTGATGTCAACCTGAATTAAGAATTTGATTTTCTTTAAATTACAGGGTTGGGTTATTTTGGTCATTGTCTACAATATGAGAAACATAAAAAAAAAATAGCATATTTTGAATGTTAATGGCAGATTATTGGCATTTGATTGTATTCATGTTAGTTCCAGTTTTGTTGTGGTAGATTCGCATTCATTTCATTGATAAATCCCACAAAGCTGGTTACATGTTTGGTCCCTAATTTTTCTTCTGGTACTTGTATTTAGTTCCAAATTTTGATTTTAATTACCTTTGCATTATGTTTCAAATGGAATCTTCTTAGGCTAGCCTTGGCTTTTGATGTTTCTTTGCTAAAGCAGGTCGGTTCACATTTGAAAAGCTGGGAATTAGTATTTATTGGCATATAAATCAATCAAATATGAATTAGCTTAAAATTCACTGATATTTTATCAGGCCTTAACGAGAGAGTACTCTTGGTGACAGCTTACACCAATGAGGTATGTAGATTATTCTTAACCAGTTAGCTTGAGAAGGTAGAAGGATTAAACCCCATCCCTCCCCTTCAGATATTACTGTTGATCTGACATGTTTAGCAGAGGGGAAAATAATATTAAATGTTAACCGTTGTTGATGGTTGATGGAGAAACCACTGAAACTATTTCACCATAAGATCAAAGAGTGGTTTTTTTTTTTTTGTCATCTAGCTCTTGTATACAAACTATAATTTTCTTGTCTTCCTTTATTCTTGGTTTTATACTCAGTTTTAAATGGCCCCCTTTACATTTATATGTTATATTGTAAATTTCTTCAAATTTAAGTTGTATATAGCTCTTTGATTGGAAGCTTGTTCTCTTTAAACCAAACAATTGTCTCTATTGACTCCGTCACTTTAACTAATTCTAGCCTATCTGTGCCCAACCCTGAACTATTTTGATGACAACTACTCATTTTGATGGAGTTTGATTTGTTTGTCACATGGATTGCTTCTGCCCAACACTTAAATCTTTTTTGCAGGCAATATATTTTGGTTAATTATCTTTTTGCTGACTGAACATTCGTCATCCAATGGTCAATAAGAGGCACAAACGCAATAAAAAGAAACGATTTGATCATGCTTGGAGCTGTGAAAATGTTATTAAACTCGATGCAAGGGCAATTCTCTTCCTCCATTCTATCATATCCCTCTTAAATCTTTGGAGCCCAAGTCGATACTGAACTTCTCACCTTGTACCAGGCCTTGCTGCTATAATCAGAGGAGAACACTTTGTAGTTTGTACATCGCATCCGGTACAGCAAACCCTAGGTAGACTGTGCTGTCTCTTTTTATTGGTCCACGTATATCTTATATGGCTTATGGGATGGGATAGCAGAAATCATGATTACAAATTTGTGTTTCTCATGGGATGGGACGGAATGGAACAGCTTGCCTTCCAAAAAAAAATATATTAAGACATTCCAATTATAAAATTTCGACACCATAATTATAAAATTATGATATTCATTCAAAAAATATTAAGATAGCTTTACGATATCCTGGACAAAAAAATTATGATATCCAGTTATAAAATTACGACATCGTCTGATTCAGAAAGTCAAAAAAAATTTATGATACTTCAGTTGTAAATTTACGATATCATAGTTATAAAATTACGACACATATTCAGAAAATGTCAAGGCAAAGCTTTACGACGTTCCGATTAAAAAAAATTATGATATCTAATTGTAAAATTACGATACCGTAGTTATAAAATTACAATACTCATTCAGAAAATAAAAAAAAATCACGATACCCAAGTTGTAAATTTACAGTACCATAGTTATAAAATTATGGCACATATTTAAAAAACGTTAATGCAAAGCTTTATGACATTCCGGTTGAAAAAAATTACGACACTCTAGTTGTAAAATTATAACATGGCAGTTATAAAATTACTACATCCATTTAGAAAGCTAAAAAAAAATTATGACATCTTAGTTGTAAATTTACAATACTATAATTATAAAATTACGATACCTATTTAGAAAATATGCATTACACTACCTTTGGTTTGTACATAATTTTTTTTTAAAAAAAAGCTGAATGTGTATTAATGCATGTCATATTCAAAATTTAAGATCATATCCTGCTATCCTGTCATGTCCAACCATGTCAAGCCATGTAGAATTTACTCCATAAAAAATGATGTATAAAGACTTTTCCATAATCTGATGTTGAAAGCTCTTATCCTAGGCTCCTCGGAATAGATTTTAAACATCTATAAAAAAATTAAAAATTTGAAATAATAGCTTTCAATTTCTTTCTATGAGTTTTTGAGTTGCCAGTGATAATATTATTTTTAATTTATGATTTTACTTTAATTATATTTTATTTTTCTTCTCTTTCTAATCACTCGACAATATTAAGTCCCCACTTTCGAGGGAAAGAAATCTAATCATTGTTTCTATTAATCTAAACCAAGATCAATGATGAGAAAAATATTAAAACATAAAATTAAAATAAAATTTGAAAATTTGTAATGATTTTGTTACAAATTGCAGATTAGAAAATGAAAAAGAGTCTTGGGGAAACCTTGGAATATGATCTACAGTGATGTTGTTGTGAATGGGAATGCATCGATGCAATCACTTTGAGCTAATGTACGAATCGCCTTTGTTATGGAAACTGGAATGCGACCCATATTCTTTCTCTTTAATTTGAGAAATAAATTAATATAAACTACAGAATAAAAGATTGGAACAATTTTTTTTTCTCTAATTTTAAAAATTATTCAATAAAAATGATGATAAATATTACAGGAAGGGATTAAATTTCCAAACTTCTCATTGCCTGGTTTTTGATAGAAAAGCCGGCTTGACCGACCACGGCCTGAGCCGACCGGAGATCGGTCCGGTCTGCGAGTTGGAGTCCCAAAAATATGGAAACCGGAAGTCGACCAAAGGAAAAAGTGCGAGGGGAGCGGTGGCTGCAGCGATGGCGGAGTCGGCGGCGGAGAAGGCGGTAAAGAAGATCCAGATATATTCGTCGTCTTCCTCCTCATCATCAGCGAGACAAGTCACTCCCTTCTGGAAAGGTAGGATTTTTTATCATTTTAAGAAGCGAACGTACGTAGAAGTCTCTCCTTTTCTTTTGCTGTCTCATCTTTTGGAATCCTCCATCTGTAAATTTTCGTGCAGAGAAGTATGAGAGGGATGCTAAGAAATATTGGGATATCTTCTACAAGCGTCACCAAGATAGGGTATTTCTTTCTTTTTTTCCCTCTTCTCCTTTGAATTTTCATTGTTTGAGATATTTGTTTGTTGTTTAATTCGTGAAAGTTATTATTTTTAATATGTTTTTGATGGAACAGTTCTTTAAGGATCGGCACTACTTGGATAAGGAATGGGGCCAGTACTTCCAGGTTAAAATATTTCTCTTTTTTCCTTTTAATAATTATTTTGTGTTTGTTGTGTGGAATCTGAGATATCCTTTGCTCTTTTTCTCTTGATTGCTATTCTGGCAGGCTTCGGAGGGGGAAAAGCTTGTTGTTCTGGAGGTAACAAATACAAAGATTTTTACGAATTTTGCGTCAGAAAACGTATTCTTATAGTTCCGCATTACCCTGATTTTTCTATTTTGTGTTATTTTAGAACAGTTTTTTCGAATTCTAGACTGGCCACTTATTGTGCTTAAGAGAAATTATTTATAGAAAAATTGATCATGTGTTGCCGCCGGAATCCGTCCTCCGACTCGGGTGCAGTCAATCTTCTGAGGCGGACCTGCACAGAAGTCCTCACGCGAGAGGCGTTGTGGGTGGCCCTCCGCGGAAGACCCTCCGATGCTCAAGTCAGTGGGGGAAATCGGCGATCAATCAGAAAATGGAGAGGTGGATCTCTCCGGAGAGTCTCTCCAGAGACGGCCGATCGGGAGCTTTAGAGGGAGGAGCACCGACAAGTAGCTAAGGAGAGTGGGAGAGTGAGAGTGAGCGCATACCTGAGGGAATCTGGGAGTGTCATATTTATAGGTTGTCACCTGAATCTTGAGCGCATTCTAGAAGGTTCGAAGGTTGTTAGGATACGGAGATGGATCAAATCAGGCCGTTGTGGGGCCGTTGGGATCCGTATCTTGTTTGTTAAGGGATCGACGGCTAGGAGAGCTCCTTGATGGCTTGGGATCTGGTAGGTGCGTAGGTCTCAGGTAGCCGTATTAGGTTCTAGACCACTCTTCAACATAATTCTTTGCCTGAAATGCTGTTACGATAGGTCTAGGCTCTCCTGCGCCAGGTTTCGCGGGGGTGAGTATCGGATCATGGATTGCTCGGGAAAGACGAGCTACGGTAAGCTCGGAGAGAACCGAGCTATGGAAGCCTAGAGAAAGTCGAGCTACGGAAGCTCGGGGAGAGCCAAGCTATAGGAGCTCGGGGGAGCTGAGCTACGGGAAGCTCGGGGACATCATGGTGGGCGAAGGGATGGGGTCGGTCTTAGCCTCCTCGCACGAATATTGATGCAATGACGATTTTACCCCCCAACACATGCCCTCCACTCCCTAGTTCGAAGCGCAGGTTCGGGCATAGGGAGTATAAGTTCAGATGGCACGCTTTGGATGGGACGATCCGGTTTAGACAGCCCGCGCAGTGATGCCCTAATTAATGCAGCGAGGTCATCATGCCTTCGTGGGTAAGGCTCCTCCAGGGGTGACGATTGGGGAAATGCCACGTAGCAAATCCCGATTAACGCGGCGTTGTCGAGGCGGTTCCGGATGCCTCGGGCGAAGCGCCTCATCTTCTTAAGATGGCTTCCTTAGGGGGGAAGCAAAGCGATAGCAGCGCTGTATCTGTTTGCAATATCCTCTCATTCTGTTTTCTGGAGTCCCGGCTTCTGTGACGTTTGCCGTTTCGCCTGGTGCTTTTTCCGGCTAGGATGACGATGAGCGCCGACGACGTAGCTACGGAGATCGTTGCTGAGGATGTGGGAAAGATTCGCTAGAGGTATGGTATACCCCCAGACGTCGTTCTGCGATTGCCGGGACCTGAGCACAGGGTCTCGCGAGATCTGGAGCATGGGGTCTTCATTTACGAAGACAGTTTGAAAGCAGGCCTCCGGTTTCCTCTTCATCCCTTGGTGAAGGAAATCATGACACATTACAACATCTGTCCGGCGATGGTGGCCCCAAATAGCTGGCGGAGTATTATCGGATTTATCTCAATGTGCCATCAGATTCAGATCATCGCCACTCTCCCTCTTTTCCGCACCTGCTATCATCTAATATCCGGGAGGAAATCGGAGTGGCCTTACATCGGACCTCAGAGGTCCTTCAAAACGATTGTGGATAAGCCGTCCTCCATAAAGGGATGGAAGAGTCGATTCGTCATCGCCGAGGGGAACATTGGTTTCGACTTCCCTTGGAGATGGGGAATTTTGTTCG
This sequence comes from Calamus simplicifolius, assembly GCA_900491605.1. Lineage (NCBI taxonomy): Eukaryota > Viridiplantae > Streptophyta > Magnoliopsida > Arecales > Arecaceae > Calamus > Calamus simplicifolius. The sequence goes on along the minus strand of UESW01005103.1, from coordinate 15,313 downwards.
AGATGCGGAAACGCATCCAGTTTTGTTCGAGCGGGAGGAGAAAGATTTGGACGTCCTCCGCAACGGCCAGGTATTCTCGGCAAATGATTTGCTATCGGAGGGTGCTCTTTTTGCGGCCGGGCTTAGTCCTTTGGACCCACAAGGTGAGTCCTCCCTTTTGTCTTCTCCGTTGTTTGTTATCCAGGCGAACGTATTTGGATTTAATTGCATACTTTTCGCTCTTGCAGCCAAGAGGTCTGTGTTGTCAAGTCTTGTCAAGAGGAAGAGAGGCAAGCGCCCAGGAGAGAGCAGCGGCGCGGAGAGAAGTAGGCCCGAGAAGAGGGCTCATACTTCCGTAAGATGCTCGTCAGATGCCGGAGTGACCACGACGGGAGCGTCGGAAGCAAGGGAGGATTTGAGGAGGACAGCTGAGATCCCTTGTCCCCCTGTGGTGGAACTATCGGATAGCTCGGATGAGATTCATTGGCTCATCCGGCCGCATCCCCTTTGAAAGATGAGCCGACGACGGATTCGGCGGAAGTCGTCGTTTCTGGGGGGCTTTCCCCAACCGCGGGTTTACTCCCGACCTCAGTAGGAGAGCAAGAGGGAGCGGCCGCAGTTGGTGAGGTTCGGGGCGAGCTCCCTCTTGGGCCCTTTGCGGGAGAGTCCGGGGGTAGCGACGTTGGGTCGCCCGCAGCGGTTCGAGAAGCAAGCCGGATAGAGGTTTCGGCAGAGCCTGCAGAGGAGATGCATGTGACTGTGACCGAAGGAGACGGGTCGGGAGAGGGAGCGCAGCAAGATGAGAGTCCCACAATGGAGACTCCTTCAAAAAGGGTTTTGGGGAGGCTGGCGCTTGGGTTGGCCGAATTGTCTTAGGAAGCTCAAGTCAGAGTTCTGATAGAAGAGGCTGGGAAGTTGAAGGCTTCTCAGTCGGAGGTCGCCCGGGTTGACTCCTCGGGTGGAGACGGGCAGCCCAGTAGCTCGAACATGGACGTTGAGGAGGCATTTTCCGCTTTAATGAGGTCGGCCCTGTACCCGGGTGCGGATCCCTCGGCGGACAAGTTTGCGGACTTAGAGTTGGTTGATGCCGCGTTCAGGCAGCAGGGCGTGGCCGAAAGTGTTCCATCTTCTTCCCGACATTGACAATCCAACCCTCATGAAGATGACACGGGCCTATGCCTCTCGGGTGAGTCACTATTCTTGGGTGGCAGATACTTTCCGGCTGACTTGATTACATATTCTTACTCATTCTTTATCCTGTAGAGTGTTTTGCTTTCTCGGGCGATGTGCTGGCGTTTGAGTTTGGCGACGGGGGCCGGCGTTCAGGCCAGGAGAGCCAGCGCCGAACTCCGATCACGAGCAGAGGCGTCCGAGAAGTTCGGGAACTCCTGGCCGCTAGCAACAAAAGCTTGACGGGGATGAAGGCGTCGTATCAGGCCGCTCTAGCTGAAGCGTCTAAGCAAAAGCGTAAAGTGGAGGAGTTGCAGGGGCTCCTGGCGAAGAACGATGACGCGTGCTTGGAGTTGGCTCGAGTTAGGTCAAAGCATTCTGAGGAAGTGGCGGCGATGCAGAAAGAACATAATGAGAGTCTGGGCCGGCTGGGGAAGGAGGCCGCCGACGAGAGAAAACGCCTGGCCAGAATGCTCGATGAAGTAGAGGAGAAGCTGCAGCGGTGCGATTGCGAAGTCGCTGACTTGAGAGCCAACGCTAAATGGCACGAAGGGACGATAGCCCAGCTAAGTGACGAGCTATCCCAAGCCCGGGGAGAGGTCGAAGATAAGCAGTTGAGAATTAACGCTCTCCAAGAAAGGGTCGAGTTGGTTAGGGCCGATAAAGCGAGGGCCAGGGGTGAGGCCGAGGAGCTGACCAAAAGGTTGGCCCGACAAAAGGAGGTACGATCCTATTCCCCTTTTTTAGTTTCCTTTGTTGGTTCCTCATGGCGCCGACTGATTCTGGCTTCGCAGATGGCAAAATTAGGGCTGGACAATCGGGCCTTGCAAGGTGAGCTTGCATCTAGCCGAGGTAGGAGTTCGGAACTCGAGGCGCGGGCCGGCGAGTTCGAGGAGCAAACTATTCTTCTGCGGGCTCAGGTCGCGGAAGCTGAGAGGCAAGTTGCCCTATTGCGGAGCCAATTGGCCGAGGTTGAGATGCAACTCGCCATGCTCAAGGGCGAACAGGACGTAATTGGTACTGACACCTTCCAACTCGGAGTGGAAGAATGCAGAGATAAGATATCTAGCGAGCATCCAGAATGGGATCTCTCTTTCCTGGATGCTAAAGCTCTTGACGCCGGTGACTCCGGGGGTGAAGAGGAGGATGAGTACATCGACACTTCGGATACCGATCTTGGTGTCGCCCCAAGTCCCAGCGAGGCCGCAGCTTCTGGAGGACATTCGCAGACTGTCGCCAAGGAGGCTAAGATATTCGAGAAGGCGAATCAAGTCATGCCTCTGCAGACGTAATTGGGGGTTCTCCTGGAACTGACGCGGTTCCCAGCTTTTAAAAGTCACTTCTACGTTTTGCTTCCCGAGCTTAACTCTGCCTGACGTTCTTTAATGAATGAACTTTTCGCTTCCATTTGAGTGCTTTTCTTGGGCGGTCCTTCGCTCCAAATTTCGCCCCAATCGCAAGCAACTTATGGCTTGTTGGCGCTGTTTGGTCGTTTTTATCTCAGGATCGAGGGAACGCATTGGCTGGGTCCAAGGCGGGGCGATAGCCTTGACTGGTGAACCGAGAGACGATCTGGTTCGGTTCATGTTTGAGCGATGCAATAGATTAATTAAAACTTGAGGAATGAAGCAGGTCGGTTAAGGCCGACGGATAGGATAGGTTGGCTAGGGCCGACAGACGAAATAAGTCGGCTAGGGCCGACGAGTGAGGTAGGTCGGCTAGGGCCGACGGGCAAAGTAGGTCGGCTAGGGCCGACGGGTGAAGTAGGTCGGCTAGGGCTGACGGCAAAGTAGGTCGGCTAGGGCCGATGTATGAAGTAGGTCAGCTAGGGCCGACGGATGAGGTAGGTCGGCTAGGGCCGACGGACGAGAGTGGTTACCAAAGCGGCGACATGTGGCGGGATTTTGTGTCGGTGGCTCGAGGGCCGATGGCTGGAGCAGGTAGATTTCTTGCTTGGATCGGTTTAAATACCGATGGGGGGTCCGGTTATCGTTGGCCATTTCATTCGATGACCTTTGCTAGCTTGATACGAGCTTGCGCCAACGGAATGGCTTCCAAGGATGGCGGAAGGTCAACCGGAGCACCAACCGACAATGCCAACACTCGCTGGGGGGCTCGTAGGAGCCGTACTCAGACCGTCGTCGACGGGGAGGTCCTGGCCTCCTTGTTGGCGAGTCGACAACGACTCCAGGAGGCGACCGAACAATATGTGATCGCCTCCACCAGGGAGATCATGCACCTTCGTGCGGTTAACGATCGCTTAGAGAGGCGCGTGGCATCTCTCCAACAGCAGGCGGTAGCCTTGCGGCGGATCAGGGAGAACGGTCAGCGGTTCCGGGAGACAATGGTGAGCCCCTGTGAGGGCTGATGTATTTTTCGTTTCTTTTGTCACTTCCTTTTTCGGTGAATGAAAGAATAGTTTGCATAGCCCTCACGTTCATTTTTGTTTTGAGATGTTCAATTTTGTTGCACAAGTTCTTCGAGCGATTAACTTCCTTGGGGAGCAATCGACGAACAATCGGTTTTCGTGCTTTTTGCTGCCCTGCCAGCGCTCTGCCGTTCCGTAGGTAGATCGGTTTTTATTTCACCGGAGTTGATACGGCTCTGTGGGGAGCAAAAAGCTGCTCCGGCGCTTTCCGAAGGCTTTTATGGCATTGGTCTTTTTCCATGCAGGTCGTTTTGGCGTACGGCGCACGCACCCGTTTACCATTGGAGGATGTTACTTTCGTAGGACGATCTTCTGAACCTGTCAGTTTCCGTAAGATCAGTGGGCGATTCTCTGCGTTTAATAACCGTGATTCGGGATCAAAAGGAAATCTTTGCATGCGTCACGTTCAGGCGATGGCTTGGCGCGCGGCGGGGCGCTGCTTTCATCCTGGGAGGCCACGTGGAGGCATGGCCAGGTGTTCGAATCTCGGGGCTTCCGGCCTTGATAGCTGTCCCCGGTTCATTTTTGCCTATAAAAAAGGGGGAAGAGGGGTCGTGTTAGGTCATCCTCAAAGTTTCCTTCCCCATTGGAGTTTCCACCATGCTCATTTCTCCGCTGTTGCGAGTGGGAGGGTTGAGCTTTCCTTTCATAAGCCCTCGCCTCTGGACAGTTGGGGCGATGAAGGAGCCGCTGGAGAATGGCTCGCCCTTAGGGGATGAGCCCCGGAGATCATATGGAGAGCGCACAGGAGGGGTGCAGAGATCACACGGAGAGCACACATACGTGGTTCCCGTGTGACCTTTGTGGTTCCCCCTTGGGGACGTACGGTAGGAAGTGCACGCGGCTCCCCATGGGTTGTGAATTTCGCCTCCTCCCCTGGTTTGGATCCCTGGGCTTGCCCGCCTGGGGAATCTTTCGCCACATGGGGAGGGGGTGAAGGTGTGTCGCCCGCAGGTACCTTGCCTTTGAGTTTGGGCAAGGGGGCGGTACACACTCGGTTTGGGAGAGCGTTCCGGCACCAGGGTCCGCGGGCTTCCTACCTACTCGTCGGGGCCTCTCGGTTGGGTGGTTAGGGGTAATATCCCGTCCACCCTTTCCAATCACTCTGATATCTCGGTTGGGTCGCCGAGATATCATTATTTACCGAAGCTGGCCGCAACTGTTGGTCCATGTCGCCCGCCCATTATCGGCTCGAGCTGACTGTTTGCGGTTTATCTGGTTCGTTGGTCCGGACGCCGGAGCATCACAGTTGCCCAGGTCTGCTTTGGAGCAGTTGCCCGAGTTTTGTGCTTGTCTTTATTTTATGCATTTCAATGCTCTTGTAACGCCTCTCAGGCATTTGTAATTGGCTTTGATGGCAACGAAATAAAGAAAGTTTTGCTCTGTTTCTCAACCTCTATTTCTCCTGTGCCAAGTTGTTGTTGCTGGCCGTGGGATACAAGGACGTCCCGTTCGTTTTTAGGCGAGGATCCCGCGCTATCCGAACTAGTCGGGGCTTGCAAGCTGCCCTGGTCCAGACGAGGTTTAGAGGTTGTTTGGTGGTAGAATACGTTCCTTAACTTGGGCCGAAGCTCGGAGATTCATGCCTCGACCCCATTGGAGTCCGAATATTTATGGCTCGGCCCTGCCGAGGTTCGGAGAACGGTTGCTCGGCCCTGCCAAGGTTCGGAGATTTGTTACTTGGCCCTGCCAAGGTTCGGAGATTTGTTACTTGGCCCCGCCAAGGTTCGGAGATTTGTTTTGGCCCCGCCAAGGTTCGGAGATTTGTTACTTGGCCCTGCCAAGGTTCGGAGATTCGGAGCTCGAGAAGTGACTTAGTCGTCACCATGAGTCATAATGCCAGGTCCCTGCGGGGTTCGGTGAGGGGCGTCAAGGCGGAACGGGCGGTACATGGTCACGCCCTCCATTTATGACACGACCCCTTCCGAGGGGACGAATTATTGTCAGGCGCTGGAATTCTTTCTTTTCCACGCTTCCCGAAAGGCGGCCAGCTTAAAAGAGCTTGGGAAGTGTTGGGAGCATTTATTGCGGGGGCCGGCAAATTGGGAAGTACCCCGTTCCCAGAGAAAAAGAGGGGGTTCCCGAACAGTCCGCCCGCATTACCGATTTCGCTTGGGATGGGGCACGACCTTAGATTCTGCAGGCGCAATTAAAGCGGTGATACGTGGCGAATTCTCACGGGTCGATGGTACGGCCTGATTAATCAAAATACTTGCTTGAAAAGTATAAATACGGACGGGGGGTGTTGGTTTTGCCATCCCTTTGGTTCAGTCTTAGAACAGCTTTCGGCATGGCTTCTCGAGGAGGAGAGCAGTCATCCGATTTAAGAGCGACGATCAACGGCTTGCTGCATCCGGAAGGGGGCCGTCCCACCATTACGGTCGATGGATAGGCCTTGGCGTCGGCCTCGCGAGCCACCAGCGGCTCGAGAGGGTCGTCGAAGAGTACGTTGCCGTCACCACGAGGGAGGTCGAGGCCCTACGCCGGGTGGCGGACCGGCAAAGGGAGGAAATAACGTCACTCCACCGGCAAGTCGCCGAGCTTTCCCAACGCCTGGAGGGCTTGCTGGCTTCCGGGAGTGACAGCGAGCCCTAGCGAGGGCTTTTTTACTTCTTTTTCTTTCTTTTGTCCTTCCTTCCTTTTTAATCAATGAATACAAAGTTTCATCACATTGTGCATTCTGTTGTTCCCAGAGCATTTGCGAACGTTGGTTGGGTTTTTCCGGCCACCCAAGTTCGAGCTAGGTCTTGTGAGACCACGGTCGGGCTTAATTAGGGCGCGCAAGCCACTCGAATCCGGACGTAGCTTAGGAGGACACTTAGGTCGGTCGGGGCTTATGAGCTACCCGAATCCAAGCTAAGTTATGCACATTGTTTAGGTCGGCCGGGGCTTATGAGCTGCCCGAATCCGAAACAAGTTTTCTTGGGGGGCCACCGGTCTCTGCCCGGACCGGCGGCGGACCTAGGCGATCCTTTAGAAGGAGTCCCTTTACTTCCTCCGGAGCATCAGGAGGTCTTTGTTTTCGTATTCATTTATAGGGTATTCGAGAAGTCACCCTGCTTCAAATGATGTCCTGGGGTGCGGCTAAGGCGCGAGGACTTTGCTCCTTCGGCCGATGGTTCGGCAGTCGGACGCGACCAGGGCGCGAGAGTGTCACTCGGTAGGCCCGAGGAGCTTGATAGCTAAGGTCGCTCCCTGGCTTTGGCCGAGGTTTCGAGCGGCAGGGTGTAGTCCTTGGCTTTGGCCAAGGTTTGGAGAATTTGTTGCTCGGCCCAGCCGAGTTCGGAGAATTGTTGCTCGGCCCAGCCGAGGTTCGAGAATTCCTGTTCATATAGGTAACTCGGTTGTGCCGAGGATTGGTGAGCAGCACCTGTTTCTTTTCGCAATCTTTGGCAATGTAATGCATGATGATTCACGTTGCAAATTACGAAAACACGTGCCGACAGGAAGGTATAATAAGGTATATCAAAATGGACTTATAGAGGACATACCCTATTGATAATACTTACGGAGATTGTCCGAGTTCCACGTCCGGGGACAGACTTTCCGTTTAGATCTTGCAGCTTGTAGGTTCCCGGTCCGATGATCTCCGCTACTTGGTATGGGCCTTCCCAGTTTGGTGCCAGCTTTCCTTGTTCCAGCGGTTTGGAAACAGAGGCTTTCCGGAGAACAAGGTCGCCAGGCAGGAAGGCTTTCCCTTTGACTCTGGAGGCGTGGTAGCGGGCCACCCTTTGTTGATAGGCAGCCACTCTGATCCGGGCCTTCTCTCTAATCTCCTCTATCAGGTCGAGGTTGGTGCGGAGCTGTTCGTCGCTAGCTTCCTCTGAGTAGCTTTCCACCGCAGCGAAGGGAGGCCTATCTCTACAGGGATAACGGCCTCCGTGCCGAAGGCCATCCGGAATGGGGTTTCACCTGTGGGGACTCTCGGGGTGGTGCGGTAGGCCCATAGGACGTGGTGCAACTCGTCCGCCCACCTGCCTTGGGCTCTGGAAAGACGAGCTTTGATCCCTGAAGCAGGGTCCTGTTGGTCACTTCGGCCGCTCCGTTGGCTTGCGGATGCCCGACCGAGGTGAGGTGGTGACGGATTCCGTGCTCTTCGCAGAACTGGCGGAACTTAGGGTTGTCGAATTGCCTGCCGTTATCAGTGATTATAGTGTGCGGGAGGCCGAAACGGCAGATGATGGACCTCCATACAAAATCTCTGGCCCGTGCCTCGGTTATTTGTGCAACCGCCTCCGCCTCGACCCATTTAGTGAAGTAGTCGATGGCGACAAATAGAAATTTCCGCTGCCCCGTGGCAAGCGGGAATGGGCCGAGGATGTCCATCCCCCATTTGGCGAAGGGCCAAGCGGAGGATATAGGAACCAGGTCGGCGAGGGAGTCTTTGAATGCTTGAGTGCCTCTGGCATGGGTCGCAAGCTCGGACTAGATCGTCTGCATCCTTCTGCATAGTCGGCCAGTAGTAGCCTTGTCGCAGCACCTTGTGGCATAGGGACCGGCTTCCCAGATGGTTGCCGCAAATCCCTTCATGCACTTCGCGAAGCATAATCTGCTTCGGACGGGCGGAGGCATCTGAGCAGTGGCATGGAGAAGGACCGTTTGTAGAGTTGATCGTCGATCAGCACGTAGTGGGTGGCCTGTAGCTTTAGCTTTCTAGCCTCTCTCCGGTCGGGTGGAAGCGACCCTTCTTTGAGGTACTTCAGAATGGGATCGAACCATGATGGTTCGGCTTCAACTTGCATTATTCGGTCGGCTTCCGCGATGCTGGGCTTCTCCAGGGTCTCCAGGTGGAACTTTTGTTCGGCGTCCATTGACTCCGCGGTCGCCAATCGGGACAGTAGGTCGGCGCGGGCATTCTCGGATCTGGGAATCTGAGTGATCTCAAACTCGAAAAATGGGGAAGCAGGCTCCGCACCTCTTGAAGATATCGAACCATGTTCGGCTCCCGAGCCTCAAATTCTCCTCGTACATGGCCAGCCACTAGCTGAGAGTCGGTGAAGGCGCTAAGCTTCTCCACCTTCAGGTTGCGGGCGATTCGGAGACCGGCTAGCAGGGCTTCGTACTCAGCTTCGTTGTTGGAGGCCGGAAAGAGAACCGGACGCCATATTCAAAGGTTGCCCCCTCCGACTGGTGAGTACCAGGCCCGCACCGGAGCGATGAGCGTTAGATGACCCGTCGACATGGAGGAGCCACCGGGCTCCAGATTTTGGTTCTTCGGGGAGTCTGGGGTGGAACCGTCCTCCGGGATGGTACACTCGAGGAGGAAATCGGCTAGCACCTGAGCTTTGATGGCTGGGCGAGGCTGAAAGTGGATGTCATGCTCGCTCAACTCGACGGCCCACTTGGTCATTCTTCCTGATGTCTCGGGGCGGTGGACTACCGCCTTGATGGGTTGGTCAGTCAGGACCATCACAGAATGTGCTGGAAGTACGGTCGCAGCTTCCGAACTGAAGTGATTAAGGCCAACACCATCTTCTCAATTCTGCTATATCTTGTCTCCGCATCGCGGAGTAGCTGCTGACATAGTAAATCGGCTTTTGGACCTTGCTTTCCTCTCTGACCAGCACCGAACAGACGGCACCTTCTGAAACAGCCAGTACAAGAACAGGGTCTCGCCCGGGCTCGGACTGCTGAGGAGTGGGGGCGAGCCGAGGTATTTCTTGAGATCTTGAAATGATTTTTGGCATTCAGTCCACCGGAAGTTCTTAGCCGACCGAGGGTTTTGAAGAAGGGGAGGCATCTCTCGGCCGAACGCGCCACAAAGCGGTTAAGAGCCGCTATCCTCCCGGTTAGGCGCTGGACCTCTTTAATAGATGCCGGGGGCGCCATTTGTTGGAGAGCTTGAATCTTCTGGGGGTTAGCTTCGATACCTCGCTGGGAGACCATGAAGCCGAGAAACTTCCGGAGTTAACGCCGAAGGCGCATTTGGTCGGATTGAGCCTCATCCCATACTTGCGCAGCGTTGCAAAGCTCTCTGAGAGGTCCTCGACATGCCGTGATGCTTCTTTGCTCTTGACCAGCATGTCGTCCACGTACACCTCCATATTCCGGCCGATTTGCTCCTTGAATACTTTGTTAACCAGCCTTTGGTAGGTGGCACCTGCATTTTTAAGACCAAAGGGCATGACGCGGTAACAGTAAGTACCTCGGTCGGTTATGAAGGCGTCTTTTCTTCATCCTCGGGGGCCATCCGGATCTGATTGTAGCCTGAATAAGCGTCCATGAATGACAGCATTTGATGACCTGAGGTGGCGTCCACGAGCTGGTCGATCCGGGGAAGAGGGAAGCTGTCCTTCGGGCAGGCTTTGTTGAGGTCGGTGAAGTCGATGCAAATCCTCACTTGCCGTTCGACTTCTTCACCATGACGACATTTGATAGCCAGCTTGGATAATTTACCTCCGGACGAAGTTTGCCTTGATGAGTTTATCTACTTCTTCAATGGCCTTTTGTCGTTCCGGGGCAAAGCTCCTCTTCTTCTGCTTGACGGGCCTGTGCATCTCGTCCACGTTGAGACGATGGACGAGAACCTCGGGGCTGATCCCCGGCATGTCAGAGGCGGACCAGGCGAAGACGTCAGCGTTGCTTCGGAGAAACCTGATCAATCTGCGCCGAGGTTCGCCCTTGAGCAGCGACCCAATTTTTATGGTTCGGTCGGGGCGAGCCTCATCCAACGGCACCTCCTCCAGCTCCTCTGCTGGTTCTCCTCGCTGTTCGGCGAAGTCCTCCCGAGCGTCTAGCCCGTCAACCTCCGGCACTCTGGACTGAAGGCTGGTAACGAAGCATTGCCGAGCCATGGCTTGACTTCCTCGAACAACTCCAACTCCCTGTTCGGTGGGAATTTCATGGACAAGTGTGGGATGGAGATAACTGCCTTGAGGGACATTAGGCCGGGCCTGCCGAATATTGCGTTGTATGGGGACCTGAGTTTGGTCACTAGGAAGTCCGTGTAGACAGTGGCCACAAGGGGCCAGGCTCCTGCGCGGACCGTCAGGGTGACGACCCTTCCGGGATGATGACGTCGCCTGTGAATCCCATTAGGGTGGAATCCACGGCTCGAAGGTTTTCCATGAGTAGTTTCATCTTGGCAAACACATCGAGGTACAGAACATTCACCGAACTTCCACTGTCAACAAGGATCCGACTTACATCATAGTTATTCAAATTGAGGGATACAACTAATGCATCATCATGGGGGAACTGTATCCCTTGGAGATCATCGTCGGAGAAAGAGAGCTCGTCCGCGCCTTCTTTGGCGCTGATCCTTCACCATCGTTCCTGGGGCTCGACCCCGGCCTCTTCGATCATGTTGATGCGGCCGATCACGGGCGGATTTGGTGGAGGAGGAGGTTGTTGAGGTTCGGGCTGGCGGTCACCTCCTTGTCCTGGCTCGGGCGCCCTCCTGAACTGATTCAGTCGTCCCCGCTGGATCAGCCTCTCGATTTCATTTTTCAGCTGCCAGCATTCTTCAGTATCGTGGCCGTGCTCCCGGTGGTAGCGGCAGTACTTGGTGGGGTCTCTTCGGGTCGGGTTCCCTCGGAGAGGATGGCCGGGGAGCTGGCGTTCTATCTCCATGAGGATCTGCGCCCGGGGCACGGTTAGTGGAGTGTAGCGATCGAATCGCCTGGGTGGGCTCCGGGAGCGATTCCTCGGCAGCAGTGGGGGAGCTCTTTGGCGGCGAGGTGGACTCGGCCGACGGGCGGGACGGTGCCTATCGGGACCTTTGGGCTCCTTCTTCTTTGCCAGCTCGGCGCGGGCAACTCTCCGCGATTCTTCGACCCTAGCGTATTTGTCCGCCAGGGCCATCATATCAGAGAGGTTAGGGGGTAGCTGACTTCCATCGCCAGGTAGAAGTCGCTTTCCTTTGAGACTCCCCCCGCCAAGGCGGACATAGCCACCTCATGATTAAGGTGGTCCACCTCTAACATGGCCTTATTAAAACGGCCAAGATAACTTCTCAAGGACTCCCCCTCTCTCTGCTTGACTTCGAGAGGGAGTCAGATCTCGTCGGTGGCGGCGGCTGCTGACGAACTGGCCAATAAAAGATGGCTCAGCTCGTCAAATGAATCAATGGAACCTGGCTTCAAGGCATTGAACCAGGTTCGGGCAGATCCTCTGAGGGTGGAGGGGAAAGCGCGGCAGAGGATCGCGTCGGATGCTCCGTGGAACATCATTATTGACGGAAGCTGCTGAGATGGTCGTCCGGGTCAGAAGAGCCGTGGTAGGGTTCGACGGCTGGTAGCTTAACATGGGAGGGAATCACTTCCTCCATGATCCCTTTGGAGAAAGGGATGCCCTGCTCCGCTTTGGGCTGAGGCGGATGGGCCTGCCTGGCGGCATCCAGCTCCTGGTGCATCTCCTGATCTGTCGACGGATCTCCTCTTCAGCGGTAAGAGGAGGAGCTGGGCGAGGGGAGCGCAGGGACGGCGTCGAATCATGGTAGGACACTGGGGAGAGGGACCGGGCTCACCGAGATTGGGAGGATCCCTGTCGCAGCCGCCTCGCGGGACTGGTTTGTCCCCTCTGGGTCGATGTGGGGGGTCCGTGGCTTCATGCGGACCGGAGGAGGAAGTCGCCGGCGAAGAAGGAACGCGGCCTCCTTATGAAGGTGCGGAGTGGGAGGAGCTGCGAAATGCTCCTGGACCAGGTGGGTCAGGGCCTGGACTTGCTGGACCAACATGGTGAACTGGTCCTGGGTCACCGGGATGGCTGGCGGCGACGGGGTTTCAATTGGTGGAGGCGGTGGCGCTACACTGCTCACCGGATCAGGTCTCTGGGAGGCGACCTGGTCTTGGGCTTCAGAGGTTGCTCTTCTCCGATTAGCCATTAGAGAGGTTCTCTCCAGATCAAATCCTTATCTCCTTTCTTCAAGTTTTAATGGGACTTGAGCCCTTCCTCTAGCGCCAATCTGTTGCCGCCGGAATCCGTCCTTCGACTCGGGCGCAGTCGATCTCCTGGGGTGGACCTGCACAGAAGTCCTTATGCGAGAGGCGTTGGGGGTGGCCCTCCGCGGAAGACCCTCCTATGCTCAAGTCAGTGGGGGAAATCGGCGATCAATCAGAAAATGGGGATGTGGATCTCTCCGGGGAGTCTCTCCAGGGGCGGCCGATCGGGAGCTCTAGAGGAAGGAGCACCGACGAGCAGTTGGGGAGAGCGGAGAGTGAGAGTGAGCGCATACCTGAGGGAATCTGGGAGTGTCATATTTATAGGTTGTCACCTGGATCTTGAGCGCCTTCTGGAAGGTTCGAAGGTTGTTAGGATACGGAGATGGATCAATCAGGCCGTTGTGGGGCCGTTGGGATCTGTATCTTGTTTGTTAAGGGATCGACGGCTAGGAGAGCTCCTTGATGGCTTGGGATCTGGTAGGTGCGTAGGTCCCAGGTAGCCGTATTAGGTTCTAGACCACTCTTCAACATAATTCTTTGCCTGAGATGCTGTTACGATAGGTTTAGGCTCTCCTGCGCCAGGTTCCGCGGGGTGAGTATCGGATCATGGATCGCTCGGGAAAGCCGAGCTACGGGAAGCTCGGGGGAGCCGAGCTACGGAAGCTCGGGGAGAACCGAGCTATGGAAGCCCGGAGAAAGCCGAGCTATGGGAGCTCGGGGGAGCCGAGCTACGGGAAGCTCGGGGACATCATGGCGGGCGAAGGGATGGGGTCGGTCTTAGCCTCCTCGCACGAATATTGATGCAATGACGATTTTACCCCCAACAATGTGATTGCAGCAGTTCTTGAACTTATTTGTCTCTGGGGCATGGCAAAATATGCTACATGTTCATCTGCTGAACTTTAGTTGGTTTTCTTCCCATAGCAGCTTGGTTGAAGCTTAGCCAGTCAAAAGTCATACAAGATTCACTCGAACCTGAGTTAAGGCTCTTTTTCCACCCCTGATGGTGGAACCTGAATTAAGGTTTAAACTGCTATGAAACCCACTTGAATAATTGAATCCTAACCAACTTCTAAATTCTTCTTCCTTACATTAGGCTGATTTTCCCATATTAATTTCACCTAACAATTTCAAACCTTAGTAGTTGAATTCATGATTTTTTTTTTTTTGCCAAGAATGTTGGATTCTTGGTACCTTAAATTGTGTCAAACATTAAAGATCATTACTTGCTTCCATTCCCTTCTCGCGTCATACAAATTCTTCGGTTTGCATATCAAATGTATAGACCTAACTAGCTATAAGCCAGGTGTGTAGGACATGCCATGAAATCAGTCAAATCTTGGGAAAAACTAATTCATAAGCTTTGCTAATTTGCATGTTTCTGCAACACTGGATCTAATAGATTTGGTTGGGACTTATGACGCAGCCCAAACTGTTGGGTGCTACACAATTTGGGTCAGTATTTTGTAATTTGGAAGAAGTAGAAGGCTGGCTGATGGAATTTACCTCATCATAGGTTCTTCTTGATGGCAAATAATTCATCTAGGTTCGTGAATATCTCATTCAGCTGCACTATGTGGTTCCAGTTGTTGTTGCATCCACGCTCTAAATTATTTTCATAGTTCTGAAGGCAGTAACTGCATGCTGATTAAGATATTATCCCTTTGAAATTTTATTGAATTGAAGCTATTCAGTTCAAAAAAAATTTCAAATAGTACTGAACATGGACCAATTATGGGTCCATGATGGTTCTTTGGATTAAGTTTTCCTGGCCTTGCTAGGACTATTTGGAGCCTTGCTTCTGCTCAAACTAGGCAACTCTTGGCTGTGTGAACTTGAGAAATAATTTGATCGGAACTTTTTCACAAAAGGGACATGATTTACTCATGGAATTCTGACAAAGTTGAATTGTTGGAGGCACAATGATATATATGTTAATGCTCAACTTTTATATTTGCTTGGATTAGCTGCAAATTTTGGGGATGACTTGGAAGAGTGAGATTTCTTGGTGGATAGTGATAATGATATTATCTTGTTGGCCTTTTAAGCAGCAAACTTATTGATGTGGAACTTCATAATATCACTATTCTGTACATGTTATTGGTAAACTGCAATTGAAGTGATATTGCCCACTCATGGGGCTTCAATGGTGAGCAATAGTATTATGCCAATTCCTTGTACTGATTTCTATCATTTGATGTGAAAAATTTTAGATTCTTGAAAAATTTATGTCAAGTGGAATCCAAATTCTATCAAGCGAATTCCCTTAACAAATTCATTACTCTCTCAATCACTTTCTCAGACTAGTGCATAATTTGTAAGAATGTTGTGGAGATTGTGGATTACTTGTATTGGCATTTTACATTCAAGATCAATTTGTGGGTCTTGATTACAACCGTAATGCATGCATTGCAGCATGATATTGTATTTTTAAAGAATTCCCTTCTTACATACAATAATTCATAGTGCTGCATGGATGATTGCCTATTCTTTAGCATAGGCAAACCAATATTTTAATGCTTTTCTCTAATCTGTTATCTACTTTTGTTTTTTTTGATCCTGCAGGTTGGCTGTGGAGCTGGAAATACAGTTTTCCCTTTACTTTCCACATACCATGATATATTTGTCCATGCATGTGATTTTTCACCACGTGCCATTGACTTGATAAAGGTTTGATTTCTTCTCCTCATACCTTTCTCTTTCATGGAATTTCATACCCCCAAAATTGCTATGTACAATGGAAGTATGAAAGAAAAAATTGATTCAATTATGTTGTGGTTAGGTGATGTCATTATTAATCTAGGATGCTATTTTGTTGAAAGTAGCTTAACTCAACTCAACTAAGCCTTAATCC